>VTPC01087214.1:0-24967 GCA_011009095.1 Ignelater luminosus | reverse complement strand
ATTTCAATCATATTTAGAAAATTGCAAACAGAAAGTTTTTCTAAATAATACTTACTCGGAAGAAGGATTATTAACTTGTGGAGTTCCACAAGGATCCGTATTGGGTCCTATCTTATTTGTTATATATATTAATGATTTACATACGACAATATTATCCGGTAAAGTAATTTTATTTGCTGATGATGCAACGTTCTTGCGATATCATCAAGATGAGAATAATTTGTTTAATGAAATGAACATTCATCAATCTAAAATCGAAAATTGGCTAATACAAAATTGTTTAAAATTAAATGTAAATAAAACAAAAAACTAATCTTTTCACATCGAACGCTTGTAAATCATCAAAATGGAGATTCTGTGAAATTTCTAGGAGTGTGGTTAGATCCAGTATTAAGTTGGGATAGTCATATTGAATATTTAGCCACAATTCTTTCAAGAAATTCATTTCAATTTCAATCATATTTAGAAAATTGCAAACAGAAAGTTTTTCTAAATAATACTTACTCGGAAGAAGGATTATTAACTTGTGGAGTTCCACAAGGATCCGTATTGGGTCCTATCTTATTTGTTATATATATTAATGATTTACATACGACAATATGAGCTTAACTCATATTGTACCTACTCCAGTAGCTGTAACCGCATATTATGCTTTAATAAACGCACACATGGCTTATGCTGTTGTATGTTGGGGACATTCTACTCATGCTAATAGAATCTTCAACCTGCAAAGAAAAGCTATACGTATCATTACAAAAAAATCTTATACCGATGATGTAAAACAAGATTTTATTAGTTTAAGCGTATTAACATTTCCATCCCTTTATATTTTTAATAGCTTAATTCAAACTAAAAAATATTTAGACGATTATAATACACAAAATAATGTTCATAATTATAGTACAAGAGATAACTTTAAAATTCGTTTAGATTACTTGCGTCTTAATTCAAGTAGATATAGTAAAAATTATTATGGCCCTTTGTTTCTCAATAAATTGCCTGTGAACATTGTAAATTTGCCATTAAAATCGTTTAGAAATAAGATTAAAAGATATCCGATAAGTGAAGCCTTTTACTCAATTCAGGAATTTATGGAGCATGAATTGAATTCCTGTAGCATAGACATGTAAAATAAATACGGCTTTATTATCATATCAAGAGAGATCTGTGATATATAAGAAAAAAAAAATTTACTCTGCTTTTTTAAAATTTATAATTTGCATTATGTATTTTATTGTATTTATTTATTGTATTAAGTATTAGTGACTTGTTATTCTACACTGTATTAAACTTTATTGTATTATTGACTTGTGCAAATACTTTGTATACTAGCATAAATGAAAATGACAATGACAAATGTCTACCCATTCTCTACTACAGCAATAGTAAATTTTATTGTTTTATTGTGGAAAAAACTTTTTAGAAAAATTTTACTACATTCCTGTAATTCTTACTTTTACAATATGGTTGAATTTACCAAGCAAAATAGTACGCATGTGCTTTACACAAGCATTAGTTAATTTTACACAAGGATTAGTTAGAATCGACGAGTCGGGTCAGTCGTTGGGCGGTGTTATTAGATGGCGCCTTAGTATTCTCATGCTGTTAAATGTTATACTTGATTAGTATATAATCAGTGTGAAGCGGGAAGCATTGACTTGCATTATCCTTCACTGAGGGGTCCAAACAAAGACGAAACGATCGTTGCGCGTATGTTTAGTTAATGCTTGTACTAATTTTTATTTGTGGAAGACACAATATATGAATCTAATGGATCGTTGTCCTTTGCTTATGATAGATGTCTACTTGCTAAAATAGCGTTCTGAGTTGTATAAAAAACCACTCTAGTTAAGTAAAATTGTCTACCAATTTGTAGGAGTAATTATTACATAGTATTTAGTAAGTTTTACAAAGCCGTATTATTCAACAGTAATTAAACGTCATATTTACATAGAATTTAGTGTAAAATTAACTTTTAAACCAGTTATATTTACCAGCAGAACTGTAAAATTAACACTTCTAAGGAAAGCATGTTTTACTGTAGTACCTGTGCAATTTTACTACAAAATGTAGTTAATGTTTTACAACAATTTGTAGTTTATTTTACATTTTACCAGTTACTACAATTGCTTGGTAAAATATACCGCAACCTGTTGCTGTCACTATATTTACTACCGATTGTAGTAGGTATCACTCCAATTGGAGAACTTTTAACTGCAACTTTTTTTCTGTGTACATTCGATAGTAACAGTTAAACCAAGAAGGAACAGCAAAACAGTACCTTGGTGTTTCCAAAGGCAATGATTGATCGCAACCCTATAGTTATTGCCAAACAGGCTATATGTATTGGAAATGTTTTGGCAATCAAACCTCTACAGCGATAAAATTGTTTGTGTTTTTTTCCTCATAATTATTTTTTACTAAATATATTTCATCTGTTGAACTTGTGTATGAAACCAATTACGATCTACGCTCAAGGCCATCCACGGAGCTCAGTCAGGCCTAGGACCAAGCGATCCTAGTTTTTTCAAATTTAAAATTAATTTAGCAGATAGTTCCAAAATATTATCATTAAAATTTGCAATAGTTTATCTTGAGTGTAGAAGTAGTAATGATTTTGTTTTATTTAAAATAAGACTCTCAATTTAGATTAAGAGAAGTTTTAATTTAAAGGAAAAATGTGAAAAGATTTTATAAAGATCTAGCCAAAATTTGAAACTGAACTTGAGACTTCTTGTAAATTCAGTATACTGAGTAACAGCTGATAGATTTTTAGATAAAAATTCTTTAATCTTTTTTATATGTATATTCTTCTTTTTAAGAATAAATCATTTAAAGCTAAAGTCTGTTTTACTCTGTATTTTGATTTTAAAACTTCTTCATAAGTTCAAGAACTTCTTTGAAAATTAATTCAACTACATCAATCCCCCATAACAAATCTAAATGCCCAAATCCTTCAATACGTCGATGCACTATCACACTTTTGATTTCCGAAGCTGTCTTATCAGCATCCTGTAAAATACATACAATTTCAATTGTTGCCGTGAAAATTTATTAAGCAATATTAGTACCTCTTTATTAGCAAATACATCATTAGTACCATAATAAAATAAATGCGGTATGGTAACCTTCCTGAGATCATACTTCGGAGGTGTTGGTCGGCCATATTTCTCTAAATTTATTTTTTCTCCGTAATCGTAGTGCTGGAATGATTCTGAAAAACGTAACGTTATAAATTGGTAATCTATATGTAGAGCCCGAATAAGTACTTACTAGATAGAAACAGTTGTGCGTAATGTTGCATCTGTTTCATGGATGATCCGGAAGGAGTGTTAGATCCAATTATAGGAAATAGAGTCTGTTAATTGGTAGTAGATTTATTATTGCAGCAATGAAAAGGCTACACTTATTACCTGATTTAGTTGATTAGGTGTATATCCCCCGGCAGAATAATAGATACTAGCACATACGCTTCGAAGAGCTGAATAATCGTTACAGAAGATTTGTGCCAGTGATCCAAACAGAGGTGTACTTGGTAAAACTTCGTATAATTGTGTTATATTTACAAATCCCTGTAAGAGTTTTGATTTAAAACTGTTTTAGTGTTTGCTACTATTTTTTAGTTTTTCATACTTCAATTAGTTGCCAAAAATTTGCTATAAAAAAGACAGCTAGCGATCTAATATGCCCACCATAAGCAACAGGAGCTAAAGCTACAGATAGTCGAACTTTACGGTTATAATCTGGTTTAAAAGCGGCTAATGCAAAGAGAGATGTTGTTCCTTGAGAATGTCCTACATAATACAATTGCTTGTGGGTTGTGACATTAAGGATATAATCGATAAATGCTGGCAGATCATAAGAAGCAACTTCGTCAAAACTAGAACAAAATTCATTTTAATACTGTAAAATTACAGTGATGTTCTTACCTAAAATTCCAAAATTCTTTCCTATCTCTGTCAGGATCTAATCGGATATGTTTTCGAGACCACCTAGTTCCTCTAGTATTTGCTAACCATATGTCGTAACCTTGATCTGCTAGAATAAATCCTAAAGCCTTGTTAGGTCCTGTAATAATCCAATCTGCAGAACTGCACATTACACCAGGAACAAGCAAAACTGGTGGTCTATTGTCATTTGTAATACTGTTCCTTCCGTAAGGAATTCTGTGGATTTCCAATATATATCCATCTTCAGTTACAACTGTATGGTTTTCAAAAGGATATCCATACTTTTGTACTAATTGTATCTGTGAGAAAAATAAAGAAATAAATAAATAAACTGAAAAAAATAAAGGTTTGCATTTTTTATTCCACTTCCAACGTGTTACTTCTTTGCTCAGCGTGTTTCCTCATCAAATCCAGCACGTCTAGAACGATTTCTAAAACTAACTTAGTAGCTCTTTTTAAACTTTCTAATTTCTTTTTTTCCTAGAGTTTCTTTTTTAAATTTGGCAAAATCTATGGCTTTTTACAGCTAAGACCTACTTGAAATTCTTTTTGTTTCCCTGTTTTTCTAAATTCTGTGCGGTTCACAAAACATTTTTTTTAATACTGCTTTACGCAGACATAACTCTCTCTATTCCTAAGACTTCTAGACGTTCAATGCAAACAGCTAATCCAGCTTTTCTAAATTCCGAACAACAATACTGTTTTTAATTATCACCTTAGTAGTGGTAAGACCAATGTATAGAAAAATTGGTTACTGACACCTACCATTGTACATTGGCCATATAGTAGGGTGTTTATATTATCGAAAGCATATGCACCTTTTCCCCCTAACCCAACAAGGAATGGATGGTCTAGGAGCACGGCATTGGTGGAAGTGCTGGCAACCCCAGATTTTCTAAGTAAAGAAACGTAAAAAATCTGAAATTAAGGTAAAGCTTTATGGCAGAAGACAGTTAATACCTTCTTAGTTACAGACAAAAAATTGCCAAACCTCCTGGTTGGTGCAAAATGCATACCGGAAACAACTTAAAGTTGCACTTACTAAAATTTCTACAGGTAGCGCATATTTTTAGAAATTCAGATAGGGAGATTTTTTCTGGTTTCAACGATATAGCATCTGATAGCATTTCTTTTCAAAATAACGCCACAAGAGTAAAAAAACTCTGATTTAGAGTTATTTGTAAACTAATAAATAGGCTGCGATTGACAATTATATATGACAATGCGCTGTAAAAGTTTCATCCAGAAAGCTGTACTCCTCCATAGTAGTGGGTGAAATGACTAAAAGCAGATGATGCCACCATTCTTCTAATGTTTCGAATTGCAATAGTATGTTTTTATCTTATATTATAGAATTCATGCTAGGCTTTGACGTAATATTTTCTTAACAGTGTACTTTAAAGTTTTGCTAGAAGTTAGTAAATAAGCCTGTCCAAGTTTGGTTTTATATTCAAAATATTCCCTTTGAGCTAATTTCCTATTTGAAGTTTGTTTGTATATTTAAATCTTAAAGCATTAGCACAGGTAAGAAGTGGGAAATAGGAGAGAGCAATTATACAACTTATTGGTGAAATAAAAAAGTACAAGTATGATATAATGACATTACAGGAAACAAACCAGAAAGGAAGGGAAATGACAGAGTGTGGAAACTATATAATATGTAGTAGTGGAGGAGAAAACAAAGCACTAGGTACAGAATTTATTATTCACAAGAAATACAAACCAGCCATGGTAAGTTTTAAACATATTACAGAAGAATGTGTTATTTAAGATATTAAGAGGGCAATTTCAGAAAGTAAGTATAATAAACATTTATGCACCATCAGATGATGCCGAAGAAAATGCCAAACAAGAATTTTACGATACATTGGGAAGTGAATATTAGAACATGCCCAACTATGGTGTAAACATAGTGTTAGAATAGAAAAGGAAGAAATGTGTAGCCCTACAATTAGAAAAGAAAGCAAACATACAAAAACAAACGATAATGGTAAAATGTTAATTAATTTTGCACGGCAAAGAAACCTAATTATAAACAGTACCTACTTTATAAGAAAAGACATATACAAAGGAATATGGAGAGCGCCAAATGAAAAACACACTAACCAAATATACCAAGTCCTAATAGAAAAGAAGAGTGAAAACGTCATAACAAATATATGGACATATGAAAGGCCAGATGCAGGCTCAGAATATTACTTAGTTGGTTTGAAAATGAAACAAACGCTCCCATACAATGGAAATAGCCAAACAAAGCAGTAGGAAGAAAAGAAGAAAAATTAAACTAACAAGAAGCACAGAAAAAGTATTTACAGGAGATGAAGGGGAGACTTATTAACATACAAACATAACAAACAAAGAAATAGAAGATAGTTGGCAAACAATAACATTAACAATGAAGCAGGCAATCAAAACTCTGCAAACAGAAAAACAAGCAACAAGAAATTCAGACTGGTTTGATGAGGAATGTGAGAAAAAGTAGCAAAAAGAAAGAAACTAAGATTAGAAATGTTAGAAGAAGAAACCGACAAAGATGAAGTAAATATTACAAGCAGCAGAAAAAATGTAAAAAAATATGTAGAGAGAAAAAAATAGAAAACACAATGAAAAGCTTATTAGTGAAATCGAAAACCATTATAAAAACAAGGAGATAAGAAATTTTTATCAGGGAACAAAAAATAAAGAAAGCACACCAAAGTAGAGCAAGAACAAGAAGAGTGAGATGAAAATGGAAAAACACGAGGTGCTGGAAATTTGGGCAAAATATTCTCAACAGTTACTAAGCTATAAAAACAAAAAGACGTAGAGGCCATAAAAGAGGAAAGAATAACTGAAGGTAATGAACAAACACCTACTCTAGAAGTTGTCAAAATCATAAAAAAATTAAAAAACAATAGAAGTGCTGGAAAGGATGAACTAACAGAGGAAATGTTCAAAAGTTGCAGGGAAAAATTATGTGAAGCAATGTACCACACAATAAAGCAGACATGGAAAGAAGAAAGAATGGCACAAAAATGGTCTCAGGCGATTATATGCCCTATCGACAAAAAAGGTTTAAAAACAGAATGTGATAACTATAAAGGCATAGCGCTTCTAAATGTCACATATAAAATATTAGGCACCTGTATAAAGAACAGATTATTGGATGAAACAGAATCTATAATAAGAGAATACCAAGCTGAGTTTCGTAACGGAAGAGCAGTGACTGACCAAACATTTATTTTCAAAGAAATACAGGCAGAAAGTCATGAATTTCACAAGGACACTTATGTACTACTTATTAATTTCAAACAAGCCTACGACAGCATCAAAAGACCATAGCTATACAATGCAATGAAAGAACTAGGCATAAGTAGTAAACTTATAAAGCTGGTAAGAATGACACTAGAGAAAACAAAAAGTATGATTGGAGTGAAGGGTGAATTAACACGAAAATTTGACGTGAATAACGGACTAGGCAGGGAGATTCCTTATCTCCATTACTAATCAACTTGGCACTAGAGAAAATAGTAAGAAAAGCAAGCATTAATAGAGATGGGTTGGTATACAATAAAAAACATCAGTGCTTAGCATTTGCAGGTGATGTAGCTTTGATTACAAGAAATAAACTGAAGCTGAAGGAAATAGTGGGTCATTTACTAACTGCGGCAAAGAAAATAGGCCTCCAAATAAATGAAGAAAAAAGCAAAATACATGACATGAAACGATAAGGAAATTAAAGATAACAATCGGCTGCAAGTACAAGTTGATAATCAGAAGTATGCTTTTGAAGAGGTGAACATGTTCACTTATCTAGGGGTGGTGTTTACAAGAAAACCTAGAAGTAATGAAGAAATACAGGCAAGATTAATGGCCGGTAATAAATGTGTATTTGCCTTAAACAAGTTATTAAAGAGTAAAGTGTTGTCAAGATCAGCAAAGATCCGTATATACAGTGTGTTCCCGGATTGACTTCACTGTAGGTATAATTGATCAAAAATGTTTGAATCTCGCTTTGATGTTTTGAGATACCGCTCTACTTGGCCTGAAAAGAATTCCAAGCATAGTTTTAGTCTTTAAAGTCTAAGGCGGTCATGACAATTGAAAAAAAACATTTTATGTTGAAGGAAAGTGCCATTTCGGTCAATAATACGGCAAAATGTTATTAAGGAACGTTGTTCAAAATATGATATAACCGTCTTAGATTTTAAAAACTAAGAATGTGCTTGAAAATTTTTTCAGGCCAAGCAGGGCGGTATCCCAAAACATCAAAGCTAGATTTAAACATTTTTGATCAATTATACATACCTATAGTGGGGTCAATCCGGGGACACACTGTATAAAACATAAAAGTGATGTGTGGTCAATAAATACAACAGAAGAGAATATGTTGACAATATAAGAAAGGAAGATCTTAAGGAAGATATTATTTGGCGGAGAATAATAGGAAAAGGATGGGTAAGAAGAACTAACCAAGAGTTACAAGAGTTGCACAAGGAACCAAATCTGGTGGGAGTGGCGAAAGTAAGCAGAATCAGATAGATAGGCCATTTAGTAAAATTACCAATAGAAAGATTACCAAAGCGCATATTGGAAAGTAAACCTGGTGGCAAAAGAAGAAGAGGAAGACCTAAACCAAGGTGGAAGAACAAAGTCTAAGAAGATATATCAAAGCTGAGAATTATGGATTGGAAAACTAAGCAAAAAACAGAAAACAGTGGTACCGAACAACACAACAAGCCATGGGCCTGCTAGGCTCGTAATGATATCTATATAAAAAAAGCGGGAAAAGCTAACAGTATCTGAAGCGCTTTTGCTTTAATAAGAGAATAATTGCAGTACAGTTCAGTCCAGAAATTTGCTAGAGATTTAATAGCAAAATTTGATTTTGCTGAGCTACTTGAAGAATTTACTTTATTTCCCTGAAGTTGAAGATCGAGCGAATTAAGCTTTTCTAATATGTCTACTAAGTAAGATTCCTCCGCATACTTATGACCTTTTTTGTCATCTGAATGAAGAATAAAACAACAATGATTTATGTCAGCTCCCACATTTTCACAGAGAGGAGCAAAAATCCTGAAGATTCCTTCTTCACAAGTGCTTGTCAGTTGTTATATCTAACAGAAATGGCTTAAGCTCCATCGGTGCAAACTTCAACACAATCTTTCCACTGCAAATTTGCGCTGACAATATCATTATTTGTAATTCTGAACAACTCGATAGTAGTTACTCTTTTTTCTATAGGTTTGCAAAATAGTCTTCAACTATTCTAGCATCTTGACAAAATCTGTTATAGCAAATCAAATGAGAATCGTTACAGTTGTGTGTTGCTTCATCAGATTGTATGAAATAATTTTCCAACCAAATCAGATTCAAGCTGTTGCTGAATAGCATAGCTTTCACCAAACGTTGTTTCTGCAATGTTTATAGCAGCTTGGTACATTTAGCTATTTTATAAGCCACTTTGTACAATGCTAATAAAGCTCTTTCATTTACTGTGAGAACATTGTGGAAATTTGACTTCGGTTTTGCGAAAGTTCTGAGTTTCTCTGCAAGACGTTTATGGGACTTACCGATATATTCTTTGTGCGGGATTTCTAAATGCCTCTTCAATTTATTCGATTTTATGCTATCTGCAGTCAAAATTTTAAAACAACTAGCACGTTAAGGTTTTTCTTCATCACTTACTTCAGTGCTTGTAAAACCGAAGTTCAAATACGCTTGCTCATATTTTTGTGTTTTTGATTTTATAATTGGATTAGCTCTGGTACTGGACGTTGCTGATGTAGAAGCTTTTTTGCTTTCAAGCTTACGTTTGCTTCCGATTAAACATTCATCCATTAGTACTATGCGGGTACATAAATATACAAATTTCTCTCCGTGTTGGAACTCCAAGTGACAAAGTCTGTTATGTAACACAGTTACAATAAAACAACTAACAACTCGCGAACAGACGCACTGCTTTTATAGCTGCGTATTTTCAATCTAGACAGTTCGAGACTCATCGGTATTTGCTGCGAACATTCGGGTAACAGTTAAATCACGTAATAGTAGGGCGTGACTTCACTACTTCGGCAGCGATACCTAGCGTTGCTAAATTAAGTTTAAATTTTTACGTATTGGTTTATTTTATATTATGCAAGGAGTGTAGAATCATTCAAGATAAAAAATGGGGACGTGAAATACAAAACGACAAAACCTTTCATAAAGTGACCTTTTAGCCACATCAGCAGAATGTAAACTAAGGGAACGGGATAAGCAAACTTTAAACCAACATACTGATTCTAAAGATAAAGCTCGATTACTTGCTCCACATGAGAAGGAGCCTGGCGCTTGGTTGAATGGTACGCCATCGTGTTTCTTTGGAAACTCATTTGATTCACTTTTAGAGTTTTCGTGGCTATAAAAGTTAGCCAATCTGTATGCGAAACTTATGAATGCACTACTTGCGGCAAAACAATTGATATTTTGGGTTATCGTAAAAATGCAGGAAGGATGTCTCACCACGAGATGTACGATATAATAAAACGACCCTGGTTGCAGCAGTATGACCGTCAACCTACTAGAGATCTTTGAAATGAGGGAAAGAAGGAAATCTGTCGTGACACGGTTGCAAGTTCTTATGCACCTTCGATTAGTACTACAGCACAAGAAGTTGCTAGACTAGACGAAAACCTTAAAACGTCAAAGTTTAAAGAATTGTAGTTTCGATATGTCTTGATTTCTGTAGTTGTTGAAACGTTTGGTTCCTGGGGAATGTAGCAAAAGCATTTATAGAGATTTTAGGAAAAAAGATAGGTTGTCTGACTGAGTGAGGAAAAACATTTTGTTTATCTATCATAATGAAATCTAGGTATATAAAAATGTAAAAAAAAGAGAAATAAAGTCTTAATGCATCTTTTGTTCTTCTTTGATGATCTATACTATTAACACTGGTAAATAAGGTTAGTACAGAAAATACTCACCACATTTAAACCAAAGTCAGGATTTCTTATTGGTGATTCACTTTGACTACATACACCAACAGCAAAGGTTAGAAGAGTAAATGCTTCAATTATTATCATTATGAACACAAAAATTAGAGTTCAACTCGAATCAAGAGCCCATTTGAATTCCGATTTATTTAAGAAGTTGCTAAAAAGTGTAATACAGAATCAATTATTGGTAAAAATAAAAAGCCTAAGCTTATAAACGTATAACTTCCAATACGTGCGATAATTGGAAACTCTAGCTAAATTTTGAAAACAAAACGTTTGTCAGTGAAAAAAACAGAATTATGAAGAATCATTCTAATAGAAAAAAATTGATAAAATGTAAAAATACAGGCAAGTCGCGTTTTTGCAATTTTTTTATATTTATTTTGATAATTCAAACACCTCCTCCAACACGATTTACTTAATTACATGATCCAATCTCGAAATGGTTTTTAGTTGATCGATATTATACTATTGTTATTTACAAAAATCTTAAATAACTACTTACCTAGCACGTGGAATTCTAATATTCAGCACTAAACCTACTGTAAAGTGTGCTACACTTTATACTTACTACTGAGAAATACTTTGGTTACAGCTAATTCGACTGCTCGCGCCTATCTTACCTTGAAAACTTTAGACCCAAATTATCCATAAGAATAAGCATTGCTAGAGAAATTCACCTACTAGAGAAAATCAGTGAGATCAATGAGATGTGAGCCTATCAGTCTTGATTACTAACAAACTCTAATAAGTTTCTTTTTGTAAAAAGATATTGTTTTAATAACAAAATAGTATGTACATTGCTGTTTTAAAAGGCACATGAACTAATTAGATGGCGAAACTTAACACTTAAAAACTTGTTTTAGTATGCGTGTGGCCCGTCCATTGATGCAATAACATGTACGAAACTTTTAGAGGTTATTGCTTTCTCTGATGCATAAAAAATAATTCAGCAAAAAGTAAATAAGATTCGATATTCTGTAATTTGATCTTTTTTTTTGTAATCTCGAGAATTAAATATTTTCGAGTACAACTCTATTTAAATTCAGAAACATCTCTTTATTGATTCAATCGTTAAAATAATTTTTGTGTTTATATTTAGAGTAGAATAAATGTAGAAAGACGTGTTCAGGAGTTTACAAAATATATCAACTATTGCATTACCTATGCGCGTTAATCTCGTGATTGGTAAATGTTAAAAGCATTATTCCTTTTTAAATGCCGTTTAAGACATATATTGAGAAATTAGTCCTCTTTATTAAAAACTTGTACTGCCAGGTGGCTGTTGCACTTTTATTAAAATTGGTATTAAATCTATATCTTTATGAAAGTTTTCCTAAAATCTAGAAACTATGCAGGCTCTATAAATTCACATTTTTATTAAAATACATTTTGTGTTTCTTAAATAGAATTTGAATTTGATTAATGACGGACGTTACTGAATTCTAGTCATTAAAATAATTAACTTGATCCATATCCCAAGAGGAAAAGATAATGGAAGTCGCAGATAAAGATCATGATAATATTAGGAGTAGAAGACTGTAAATGAAGATAGCAGTGTATCAAAAATTAGTAGAAACTCTTCCTTAAAAAAACGAACACAAAGATCCCGTTGGACAAATTAAATAATGCTTGTTGGCAAAAGATATATCTAAAGGAAATTATAGAAATACTAAACTGAAGTTACAATACATTATTTATACGAAACGTCAGTAAAATATGATGAAAAGACAAAAACTTAACAAGCCACTATCAGACTTCGTCCACTTTCTAAGAAAAGCTGCTGAATTATAGATTATTATATTGCACAGGCCGAAAATGTAAATGATTTTGTAAATAGAAGATCGTTGATATTGTGTTCAAAGATTAGTTTCAGTTTACTTACAGCAGGCTGATATAGTCCGGGCGGCCCCTATAAGAACAGTTAAGTACCTCATTGAGCCCGCCATGAATGAGAAACGTACTCCCTGTTCAACCTTTTATTTTACCTTCTGTTTGTCTAAAAGTCAGTTAATAAAGCCTAAGGGTTTGGTTCGCACCACCTGTCTTAGAAGATCCTGCTATCGGATCAAGTTTAGAGGTCCGTCCGTAAGACCTATTTTATCCAGTCGCATTAGAGAATAAAATTAAAAAAAGAATTTCTCTTCAAGCTTCCAGCTTGGCAGTTTTTTTAATTCGGCCAATTTCTCTTGAATTTTTGAATTTTTTAACAAATTTCATGCGTGTATTATAATATGCTACACGTTAATTTCAATAATTTTTTCTATTTACTAAACGATAAGTGTAAAACTTTTATACTTTCCTACTAAAACTCTTCTTTAACAGGTTATGTTAAAATTGAGTGAATAGACTTGTAGTGGTGTGCACTTTAATTCAAAAGAAGTATTTCGAAACACCCCGTGTATGTACAGATGACGATTTGCAAGCAAACAATTGTTTCGTATCCTGCAACTAATGCTGTTTCCGATGCTGCTATCAAATTTTCTCTAGCACCCTTTGAATTGAATCCAATGTAGAATAATAGAGAACGCAGAGATCGCTTATCTCCATATTTACACTTCGGATAGCTTTAATCTATAGCCCAGTTACTTTATACAAAAAAAATACCAAACCTCTAAAAGAATCCGACTAAAGATTTTTCTTCGGACTTCTCTTTATTTCGGCGTCACAAACAATCCCTCAAAAGTCCATAAAGCCAACTGGACGGCTACAGAAGTTATAGAAGGTCAAAGGTCACGAAAATCAGTTTTTCTCAAATATCTCGTAAACTAGTAGTTGTACGTTAATTTTGCTCTTTGTGAAATTTGTTCATGAGCTAAAGCTACACAAGACAGGTTCTATACAAAATTTATGTAGAACCAATAGTTTTTGAGATATAGGACTGAGAAGTTTCGGAGCAAAGCGCATACTTCACTATACTATACGTCTAGTGGTGTGTACAGATAATAAGACCTATTTATCCATAGAAACATCGTTCATGCATATATACCTGCAGAATCTCTGTCTGAATTGTCCTTGGAAAGAACCCTTCTTCATAGCAATAATGGTAAGGGTCTTGAGTAGCAGCTGTTTAACATTCCAATGTAGGCTCATGGGTCACTGTATAACTGAAAATATTGGATAACGCATCTTGTACGTTTTAAATTCAGTTTAACGCTTCGTTTTGTAGAGTTCGGACGTTTTATTCATCTCTACATATTTTATAATTCATTATAATGGCAGACAACACTTGTTTTATCTGTAATGAAACTTTCTCAAATGGCACGACTGCGACTGTTGTTAGTGGTTTAGAAACTCTCAGAAATGTGAGTGTTGAAAAAGGTGACGATCATATATAGACTATTTGCGAAGCGTAAAAACTGTGACAGTGCATGTTGAGTGTCGTAAAGATTATACGAAAAATTTCAACATTAAATCATATAAAAAACGTTGTATGAGTGAATCGCATCAACGTTTTAATGCGCTCCTTGTAAACATAGATCAACCGCTTTTGACTTCGATATATTTTGTATTTTTTGTGGCGAACCAGTCAATGAAAAAGAAGAACAGAAAAAGGCGTTGAATAAACATCTACGATCCATTACACATATGACATTTAAGGATACTGTATTACGAGCAGCAGATGCACGTAATGATAGTTATGGAAGAGCCGTAAAAAATCATATCAACTTTGAATTTGATCAGGTTGCAGCTAATGTTAAGTACCATAATACATGTTTCCATGACTTTCTTCTGCCAACTTCTAATAAGAAGAAAGGTCGTCCAGAAGATGCGAATATTGCGGATGTGATGAACGAAATATTTTATTATACAGAAAATAATGAAGATTGTCAGTTCACTTAAACAGAGCTGAAAGATCAAATGTTTACGAGAAGAGCACTGAGACGTTGATGGCGATTCACTTATGTGACGGTTTTTATATGATTCAATGTTGAATTTTTTGTTTGTGCGCTTCGCAAATAGTCTATATGATTGTCACCTTTTTCAACACTCACATTTCTGAGAGTTTCTAAACCGCGAACAACAGTCGCAGTCGTGCTATTTGAGAAAATCTCATTACAGATAAAGCAAGTGTTGTCTACCATTATAATGAATTACAAAATATTTCGAGATGAATAAAACGTCAAAACTCTACAAAACGAAGCGTTAAACTGAATTTAAAACGTACAAGATGCGTTATCCAATATTTTCAGTTATACAGTGACCCATGAGCCTACATTGGAATGTTAAACAGCTGCTACTCAAGACCCTTACCATTATTCTTATAAAGAAGGGTCCTTTCCAAGGACAATTCAGACAGAAATTATGCAGGTTTATACATTTGCATGAACGATGTTTCTATGGATAAATAGGTCTTGTTATCTGTACACACCACTAGACGTATAGTACGAGGTCTGTTCAAAAAGTATCGCGAATTTTGAATTTCCGCGGGTTACGTATATTCGATTTTCGATTTTTTTGTGGCGTTATGTTGGTACTCATGTTCCTCACTTAAGCCGACAAGTTCGACCATTTTAAATGTTTAGTTAATTTTTGACAGCTGTTTTGCTTGGGCGTGTTTTGGCTCGTCTTCGATGTTTGCCTATTCCAAAAAATGGATCAAAGATTCTGTATCAAATTTTGTGTGAAAAACAAAATTAAGTGCGCGGACGCATTCCGAATGTTGACTGTGGCATATGGTGAAGCTACCTTGGGCCGAAGCAACGTTTATCGGTGGTACAAAATGTTCTCGGAGGGCCGAGAAGATGTGAACGACGAAGAGCGTGCTTTTGGTTTTGCTTACAGTTTTCTTCGATTGCAGGGGCGTGGTGCATTATGAGTTCTTGCCACAGGGTACAACGGTCAATAAGGAATATTACCTGCAAGTTATGCGCAATTTGCGCAAAGCAATCCGCCAGAAACGCCCAGATTTGTGGAAGAACAAAAATTGGCTTTTGCACCATGATAACGCCCCTGCTCACACATCGTTGCTTGTGCGCAAATTTTTGGCCAAAAACAACACACTAATGATGCCGCAGCCATCGTATTCCCCAGACCTGGCCCCCTGTGACTTTTTCTTGTTCCCGAAACTGAAGAGGCCCATGAAAGGACGACGCTACGCTACGATTGAGGAGATAAAGACGGCATCGAAGGAGGAGCTGAACAAGATCACAAAAAATGATTTCTTGAAGTGCTTCGAGGATTGGAAAAAACGTTAGCACAAGTGTATAATATCTGATGGGAATTACTTTGAAGGGGACAAAATAGATATTCATGAATAAATAAATAATTTTTAAAAAAACACAAAATTCGCGATACTTTTTGAACAGACCTCGTATAGGAAAGTATGCACTTTGCTCCGAAACCTCTCAGTCCTATATCTCAAAAACTATTGGTTTTACGTAAATTGCGTATAGAACCTTTTTTGTGTAGATTTAGCTTATGAACATATTTGATACTGACCAAAATTGACGTAAATCCAATAGTTTACGAGATATTTAAGAAAAACTGATTTTCGTGACCTTTGACCTTCTATAACTTCTACAGCCGTCCAGTTGGTTTTATGGACTTTGAGGGATTGTTCTGACGCCGAAATAAAGAGAATCCCGAAGGAAAATCTAGTCGGATTTTTTTAGAGGTGAATGTATAAAGTAACTGGGCTATCTAGTCGTACTTGCAAAGAGCCTATCTATGTTGTAATGTTATTTTATAACATTGCGTACGGTTTCTGAATTTCGTTTTGTTAAATATATTTATTTTAGTATGAGCTCATTATTTTATTCTTTCTAAGGCACCTAATAAAATTACTTGCGTTGTTGGAGTTAATCTTTCACGGTTCGGTAAATTTTGTTCAATTTCGTATTTTTATTTTCATATTTTTATTGTTGGTACGTGTCTTTTGGAGCAAAAGCTATAAGAATTCTGATATTACAATCCAGATGTGTTTCCTGGTAAACCTTGGCTAGAGCCAGTTTACACTATATTTTAATGATCAAAAAACCTTCCACTAGCAATAGGCTAGTACATTTATTTACTTTCTTTTGGGTGTGAATCGAACTTTTCTTTGGCGTCCGAGGCACGTATGTAGTTGCCGGGACCGGAAGCGTAGCGCCCCGGGGCCACGGGACTTGACTGCCGGCTTCCGCGCGTTCTTCTCATAGCAAGACATTGCAAATTCGTGTCGTTTTATGTGATACAGTTTTTCGTTTTTGTCGAAACTTTTGTAAAACTTAATTTCGTTCCCCTGAGCGGATTCATAACTCAGGATTTGCAAATGAAAAGGGAAATGCCCTTTGATCTTTCGTTCTATCGAAATTAGTGAATGCTAATTTATCTCAACCGAGTATCTCGGGTTTGTGCTAAGAAGATCGCCGCTAAGTCAGTTCCTTTATTTTATATACATAGGTGTATACCTATGAAATGAGACTTTTTTTTTCAGTTTTAAACGTTTATTAACAAAAAATGGTTACAAATTTAATCTTCAAAATAATAGCCATCGCTAGCGACACATTTTACCCATCTCTCAGGCAATTTGTGAATGCCGCGCCAAAAAAATTGGCCGTCTTTGGCCGCAAACCAATCATCGAGCCATTTTTTGGCTTCTTCGTGAGAATTGAAGCGCTGCTCGGAAAGTGCGTGGCCCATCGATGCAAACAAATGATAATCGGAAGGCGCCAAGTCTGGTGAGTAAGCCGCATGCACCAGCGGTTCCCAATCGTACGTCTCCACCAATTCCCGGGTCGCTCTTGTTCGATGTGGTGGTGCATTGTCATCAAGAAAAATTACTTTGTGACGCCGATCGGCATATTCTGGGCGTTTTCGGTGTATAGCGCTGTTCAAATCGGCCAATTGTCGTTGGTAGCGTGCACCGTCAACTGTTTCACCTGGTTTTAATAGCTCGTACCAAATCATACAATGCTGATCCCAGAAAACACACAGCATTGCCTTGCGGCCGAAGCGATTTGGTTTGGCCGTTGATTTTGGCTTGTGACCGGGCGGACCATACGATCGTTTACGCTTGGGATTGGAGAAATACACCCGTAACGATTCGATGCAAAAAAGACTTCCTTTTGAACCGGGAGAGCAGCATTTCACAAGTGGTTTTTCGGTTCTCTTGCTGCCTTTCAGTCAGTTCATGCGGCACCCATCTTCCGACCTTTAAAATCATGCCCATGTCTTTCAAACGTTTGCAAATGGTTTTTTGGGTCACTCCCAACTGCTCTGCCATCATTTCTTGCGTTTGACCATCATCTTCATTCAACAATGCTTGCAATTCGGTGTCCTCAAACTTTTTCGGTGGCCGGCCACGTTCCTCGTTCTCCACGCTAAAATCACCACTTCGGAATTTTTCAAACCACCTGAAGCACTGTGCTCTGCTTAGAGCATGTCCACCGTAAGCTTCTATAAGCATTTGATGAGCTTGAGAAGCGTTTTTCTTCAATTGATAACAGAAAATCAACGATGTCCGCAAATCGTAGTTTGAAGGCACGAAATTCGACATTTTTAAGAGCGAAAAAAATGCGTTGTTGTATGAAACATCACAAACAATGAATTGAATATTGTTGACAGATGACAGACGAAAAAAATAAGACATTTGGGACAGTTTAAAAATACTCCTAGCGACATCTGTGGTCTAATAGCTGAAAGTCTCATTTCATAGGTATACACCTGGTATATCGTGGAAGCTTGTGTTTTGTGGGGAAAACTCAGTTTTCCGTGCTTTCTTATGTGTACTGTGCTTAAGAACGTAAACTAATAACTTTAGACGTTTGAATAATTACTAAAAAACTCTTTTGTGGATATAAGTATCGCTTGTTTACCGCCTGTTGAAGGATTACTAAACTATAGACAATTCACGCTTTATTTTGTTAAAAACTTCATTACCTGGTCGAAACCTTTGTCTGCCGAAGATACCACTGCAGTGACAGCCAACTCTCCCAATCCTGGACATCGTCGAAGGAATTGTATTAAAGATAAGTTACTGTTTAATTCACCTTGCTTGTTAATATCAATGCTTTGTGTAAAACCTCGCTGTTGGGGGTGTTTAGGAAGTATTCAAGCTAAATACAATAATACATAAATGAAGTAACAATTGCACTTATTCATGCTCTGCAGAGTTATTATATAATCAAACTTTTAAGGTAGTAATTCAGATAATTTAAGTCGAAAACATTCTTTTCAAAAGTGAAAATTTTGCAGCCAATTCACGAAGTAATTATTCTTATTTGTGGTTAAATATCTTAATTAGTCTTTGTGTTTTACTAATAAATGTTACTGACCATTTCGATTCATTTTATCGAGTTAAAAAAAATAATCATTCAATAACGTAATAGTTTGTTATTTGTGATTTACATCTATTTGTCTTTTTGGCGTTTGCTCTGTTTTATACAAACATGTTGCTATGAAGTGAATAAACTGTATTATTGTATAATTCCGCATTGTTTTATTGTGTCTTTGTTTTGTCTTATTACTATTTTATAGGAAATTGTGAGCCAGATTTGGGAAGGACTATTGCTCAAATTTTTGCTTTTACCGTTGTATTAAATATGTTCCTGTAAGTGGATGATCCCAAGCAGAAAAGTGCCACGACGTGTTTTGACTAATTAATATATCTATTACATTTATTATTGAACCTTCAACTGAGCGATAAGGGGTACTGCTGCGGTTTGTTTAAGTAAATAAATAATAGCCTTCCTCAGGTAAGTTTGTTTGGGAAGCGCTCTAATATACGTCCAAAGTTATACATTACCCTTTTGTTGATGTAAGTGCACCTATATACAGGGTGTTGTATTTTTGTGTACCTATACACAGGGTGTTACTATTCAAGGCACATCTATACAGGGTGGTATTTCCGAAGGTGCTTATATACAGGCTGTTAACCTGCGAGAAGCTGCGCGGGTTGGCATAGTGTTTTGGATTTCCAACTTCTGGCCTCCTTAGATTTTACCATCTTTAAGTTACATTGAGAGATTCTGTGAGTGTGTGAGCTTTTATCTTATAGCATTTAAGGTAGGTTCATCTTAAACCACGCCCATCTGCGGCTTGGAGCTACGGGTCTTAACATATACCGTCCTTCTGTATTGGTATTAAGCCACTTTTTCAGCTTTTTCCCGTTACAATGTACTTTTCTGTATGCGAAAGAAATAAATCATTTCAAGCTAATCTAAAAGATATTGAGAAACTAAATATTGCATAAACATCGCCCAATGTTGCTACATTGATTGCAGTTTTAAGATCGGATTAATCGGCTATAGAAAGACCGAAACAGTTTACCGCTCCTTTTAAAAATCAGGATTTCCCCTATTTACGCTTTGCCCAGATTGGGGATTTTCTAAGACATAGATTGGTACGATGATTTATAAGTGGCTCCAACTTCCTCTTCGATTCTTTATCTGAGAGTTTGGGACTTTAAACATTTTTTATTAAAGCATGTGCGAGATCCAAAACCTATACCGAAGGTATCCTCATTTGTTTTGATACGGCGATTACTTTTGCATTCGTTTCCACTTTTGGTTTTGTTTTTTCCAAATAAAAACTATGTAAACCTTACACTCTGGTTTACATGATAAAAAAGGTCTCCCGTTAAGCACAGCTCAAGACGCTCAATTATTGGTTTATGGGAGGTAAACGAAGAAAGACAAAAACGAATTAGATGCTGTCAAGTGATTCGGGAAATCTCGAGAATTTTTGTGAATTCTCGAATTTCGGAGAAAGGCGGGCCTGCATAGAAACCGTGTTTTGTTTTTGAAGGACAGTTTATTTACCTAAAATTATGCCTCTGGGCATTTTAAGTATACATACCAAAATTAATTCCCTTAACTTTTCTTATTTTCGCTCTTTGATTTTTTTTGTTCAAATTTAACAATCCCCTTGCGCCGCGCCGTCGTGCCGTCCTTCAATGGAAACATTCTTTTTCTGTGATTTGATTATCGTACACAGAACCATCTCAAACGGAAATTTGATATCTCGTAGAAACCCCTAATTCACTAACTCTGACGGTCGTCCACGAGACCAAACTCGTCTTTAATTGGCTCAGAACAATGGCAGGAAACCCCAAAAACAGGGCTCCCGCTCAAACTTTCCTATTTCGGGCACTAAAGTCTGTACCTTTTTAACTTCAAATTGGAAACAATCAATTTCAAAATGAAAATTATCATTTTCAAATTGGGAGCAAAAACTTCCGAATTGGGAATAATCAATTTTAAATTGAGAATAGTCAATTTCAAGTTGATACCAATCAACTTTAAATTGAGACTAACTAATATTACATTAAACAATCTGCAATCAGTTGTAATAGCTATGAACTATTATATTTAACTAATAGCAATACGTGTAATTAATAAATGCCTCATTTACGTAATATATATACAGTAATTGATTAGTTTTATTATGAAATTGATTGTGCCCAATTTGAAATCGATTGTTCCCATTTTCAAATTGATTGTTCTCAATTTGAAGTTGAGAAGGTATAGACGCTATTTTCCGAATGATATTACCCTACCTTTACCGGGGAAGCAGACTAATGGTACACCATTGCCAAAATTATCAGATTTTACCCAAGATTAATATAACAAAATTCAAAAACTAAAAAAGCTGTTAATTTATAAGAACAAGCATTAAATGGTTTTAAAAATTTAATTCTCTTCGGCGATAGCTTATTTCTGTAATTAGCATGTTTTCAATGAATTGAGTAAATATATATATAAAAATATTGCTTTTATATTAAAATCTGAGGCAAAAGAAAACTAACAAAGACTTATTATTGTTAGAAAATGATAAATTCAAGAAAAAGTGGTGTAATTAAAAAACTGCCAGACTGCGAGCTGAAAGACAAAGAGATATGTAAACAGCTCTACCTAAGCTACTACGAGATGTGTAACGGTCACTTTTCGTCACCGTTCCATGTGTTATATTTAAACTGTAGTTTTGGGGTATTCCTGTATTGTTCTGGTAGTCCCCCTTTTGGAAAAATATTTTATAATGACTAGTTCGCACTAGAAGGTCGAGTAGTTTTGTAGCTTCATAAATCTTAAAATTAATTTTTGGCTGACGAATTCTGTTTCAATTTAATTAGTATAACAGGCGGGACACAAGGTATATCCTGTTTCGTCTTTAATTTAATTTTCTAAAGTATGTTGAACTTTCACAGCTGCGACTTGGTTTTTGGTTTTGTTAGTAGAGTGATTATGGCGGGATTATCCTTATCATGACTAGTGATTGGAACTTTTTAGCACTATCCGCTTTAGCGAATAATCTTGCTACTTTTCTCTACTGTGGTTATCTTTGTCGTTTACTCGGTATTAATTATGCCCATTTGTAACTTACTCTATGGCCTTATTGCGAGATAGTATTTACCGGTTTGAGTCGTCCCTTGGTTGTTAAATTCTTAATTTTTCTATGAACCAAGTTCCTGTTGGGGGGATTTCGTTATGAATTTTAAAGTATTTTGATGTGCTAAACCCAAACATGACTTCCGTTTGGCCCCATCACGTAAGGTTTTCTACAAAATAGCGTCTAAGGTGGTGAAAAAAGCAAATTTTAGATATAAAACAATTTATTTACTAAAAAATTAAAAAACTGTTAAAATATTATATTATATTTACATTGATATCTTTATAGTGCCTTGTAAAGCCTTATTTTCTTTTTTTTAAAGTGTTTTTTGCGTTTATTTTCGCTCCAATGTAATCTCGCTAACTAATGCAACTCCCTATGCGCCTAGTGGGTTTAAACGCCCCTGTACATTCCTTGGAGCTTCTTAAATAACACCCTAAAAATTGCACTTTTAGATGGAAAGCCGTTGGCAAGAATATGAAAGCTGCCTTCCCCCAATCGTTTTTTTTGGGTTTTTCTCAGAACGTTTTTTGAACAAATTTCTAAAAGTGAAATTTCCCTTACAACATACTGTTTAATTTTAAAGTACAAGAGACCTTTATTCTTTTACATCTTACACAATATAATATACATAACACAGTGTTTTAGAAAATAATCAATAAAAGGTATTAACAAAGTAAACATTTCTATAACAAGTTCTGTGAGAACTAAAACGTGCAACTAATTTGTTTATTCTAATAACGATTTATCTGCAGTTGGTATTATACAATAAGAAGTGTAATTAGGAACTTTGATTCTAGGTATTTTAATATTAACTGCTTTGATAAGTATTGAGTGTAAACATGATCTAAAATCTTTATCCAGAAAGCACAGTAAACCCAAAGCCATTACAGATCTACATAAAACCGGAAACACAGAAATAAATATACAAATACATATAAGTACATCATTGTAAATCGAATGTAACACCCCGAAATACGTCAATACAGAAAACATTACTCCTATTAGATAACTAGACGAAATGGCGGCTATTACTGTTAGTCTTGTTTGAATTGAACTTGAATAAGTCGGTGGACTAGTTTTACATTTGTTTATTATTCTATGAATCTCGGGTACTATGGCAAACAATTGACTTACAACATAAAATATAAAAAACAGTACCACAGAAAAATAATAATATACATCGCTTACGCATAAACTTGCGGATAAACAATAACAAGGTAAGGCTGCTATCCAAATAAACGCTATTACAGCCCAGTAGCTCTTTCTAAGCTTTTCAGATAATCTAACGTAATAAGTAGCTGTGATACAGTCTACAGATAAAAGTATATTAAACCACAGTCCAGTTACGTGAAGTATTATTATAGTATGAATTGATAAACATGAGTATGCATGGTGCTCTTGAGGGTACAATATTGCATACATAGCAGTGAGAAATGGGACACTTAATATAGACAGACAATCAGCCACTGACCAATTTACCAAAAACATATTTGATACTGTTTGCAGACTCTTAAAATAAAAGACACTATACACTATAACTGCATTAGCTAATATTCCAAACAAACCAACTATGGCAGCTGTAACAAAAGCATATACAAAAGTAGGCGACATGCTATCTTGATGTGATCAAAAAAAAACGCAGGAAACCTAAAAAGTATAAGAATTAAATGTTTACATGTACAGTACTTACAGAACATACCTAATTGAACAATCAATTGACCAGTTCTTGCTTAGATACATACACAGTTTACGCAAGTTTCTTAAGATATCTTACTTTAAAAGATGATTTGCAATGTGTGAAAATTTGTTGATGTAAGTAAATGTCAATTTCAATGCTAACTTAACTATTATTAATTTTTTTAATTTGAAAATCATTAAAAATGAGAATGATTTCTAGAAGTATTCTTTATTCATTCAGAGAGGATATAAGTTTGCAATATTGTTTAAGTGACGAATCAAAATTTTGCCGTGTTTAACTAAAATTTACAGAGAGACAAACAAATAAATACCACGCAACTATAACAAAATAATTTCTAAAACAAAATAAGATTGCGTATCAACAGCAATTGAATTCCAGAGATTCGTTCTGATTAAGTCATTAAATATTTAAACCCTCAATGGTTAGATCAAGATAATAACGCTGTTAACAAGCTTGCTCCAGGACCGCAGATAGGTAGTGTTAAATAAATATGTAGTATTAACTTTAAGATTAATAGAAATCAAGTAAACAAATCGTTTTATTATTACATTATAAAATGAGATATTATCATTGTCCCTAACCTTGAAAGAACAATATTATCAACGAGATATTTAACAGAAATACATCATAATGAAAAGACATATGTAGTACATTACTATTAAAAATAAGATAGACATTTCAATCTACGTAACAATGGTAAGTAAACATAAGTAATTAAGTTGTACAGAATGTAATTTAAACATAGCTGTTAAAACAATATTTTCTTCTAGGATTACCAGGTGTATACCTATGAAATGAGACTTTCAGCTATTAGACCACAGATGTCGCTAGGAGTATTTTTAAACTGTCCCAAATGTCTTATTTTTTTCGTCTGTCATCTGTCAACAATATTCAATTCATTGTTTGTGATGTTTCATACAACTCTTAAAAATGTCGAATTTCGTGCCTTCAAACTACGATTTGCGGACATCGTCGATTTTCTGTTATCAATTGAAGAAATACGCTTCTCAAGCTCATCAAATGCTTATAGAAGCTTACGGTGGACATTA
>VTPC01087210.1:0-14595 GCA_011009095.1 Ignelater luminosus | reverse complement strand
CAAAAGGCCTTGCATTTATTACAGTTTGGCGAAGAAAAATAGTGTTTTTGCGTTTGTTTTATAAAATAAAAAGTACTAAGTTGTTACATAATCAGTTGCAGAGTGTATTATTTTAAGAAATAAAGATTTTAGGTATAACTTACAAAAACTGATTCTAATGTAATTTTAATCATTTCAAACCTAAGTTATTTTTATGCGAATTATTTTTGATATTAAAAGTGGTACTCATCTTAAGTTCTCGTTTAACAGATCTTATTTTATGCTATAAAAAGATATTCTCTGCAACTTTTTACCATCATTGTAATCTGTTCTGAATTATAAGATATCTGAGTAACCAATGAAAATCTGAGACGTTTTCATCCAGTATATTAAACCTTTTTGATTGACCATGGTATTTATCAATTAATATCAACATCGGTGCGGTATTAAAAACATTACATACATACACATAGACATCATTGATTGTTACTCATACTGACCAGTTTTAACTCGAGTGGGGCTTGTATTATTACCATTACTACTTGTCAATTTCAATTTGAGGTTATAAATTTGTGTAGGTACTATTTTTTTGTTACATATAAAAAAGTGTTTATACTGTTACTTTCCTTTTTAATTAATGGAACTTTTTTGTGTCTGAACATCAGCCAAAACTGATTAAACTCACATTTTCGTAAAAATGATAACTTCAAAATTACGAACATTTCAATAATGCAACTGATTAAGAATTAACAAATGAAGATGATGTAATGATTAATAACCATAGACAATCAATGGTTAAAACTTAAAATGTCAATCAAAAAGGTTTAAACACTTAGCCATACTTATAGTCCTCCATCAAAAATTAAATGCATTTAAGCACAGGAGTTTTCTTAGTACTAAATGTGCTTAGTGTTAGATTAGTTTAATATCACTATAACTAAGGGGGGGAGGTTTCCTTTTTAGCAAAACTTTAGTAAGTAAATGAACTAACAATGAAATTTTATACCAAAATTTAATGGTGCTTTTTATTTTATTGATTTCCTAGAAGATATTTATAAAATGTATTTCTATCTTATTTCGCAAGAATGTGAGTAATAGCTTAAACTCTATCAACAGAAAATATAAGTTATTAAGTAAAGAATGAATTTTAGGTTAAATCTTTTAACCCACCACGTCACCAAATCTGCTTTACTATTATATTAATATTGATACTTGTGTCCAGGAGCATTCAGCAAAGTAAGTGCTTTTTAACATCACTGCTTTCTTTGTAAGTGCTTATAGCAATTAAGGTGTCACTGTCAACCGTCCATGAGTTTTTCATTGACAGTATTATTCAGTGCTGCTAATTGCTATCTGCTTCTGGACGCAAGCAATCTAGAATGTTTTGCTACAAAATATTAATTATTATGAAATGTTATTTGCAGTGAATTACATTTTGAGAATGCTAATTTCTCTAATGCAAAACTGTACTTATTCAAAATAGCAAACTACTAAAACAGACTGTAAATTCTTTATTTTCTGTAGTTGCATGAAGAGGGTGGTAGTAATAGTGAAGTTTTAAAATTTGAAAATACATATTTTTTAATCTTCAATTTTAATTAATTTTTTGGTTTCTTATGTTTTATTTTTGTAATTTTGGTTGTGTTTAGAAGCAGGTTGGCAGCAATCATCATTCATTTGTTAAAAAAGTGCTTTCATATTTTGCTGCTGTTTGTATTTGAGGTTAGACATAAGTTGTTGCGTTTAAATTTAATGTCTGTCAAGAAAAGGAGAGCAGGTTGTTTTTTAAATCCACAATGGATATTAACATAATGTTTGTGTCCAGGAGTGGTTAGGCATTGTCATATTTCAATCAGTAATGAGTTTTTTCATTAGCATAATGTCTTCAAGCTAAGTGCTCCTGAATGCAAGCAATATTACAAAATTCTCCCATATCGTTATAGACATGCAGATAGAACATGAGCAATGGACCAACCTGACACTTTTAGGTTAGGATATTTTATTAAACAATTGCCCAGGCACGGGTGACCATATCTACTTTGCATCAAATGAGGACCCCCACTGTAGTAATTATAATAAATAAGAAAGTTTTCTATATATTATTGTGAATTAGAGCTGGGCACAAATTGCGATTTTGGCAGTTGATGTATGAATCATGAAATGACCCAAGTAAACTAGGTTATATTTCCAAATTTGAAGTCGCTCACATTCACATTGTGGATCGAGTAAGAAACAATGTTCAGAAAATCTAAGAAACTGAATTGATTGCTGTGATAGAGTTGTAAATGTGAAGGTTTGAAGGTCATTGTAAGTTTATTTTTAATAATACTAATTCCAAATTACTTATTATTTATTCAAATCTGAATTTAGAGTAGCAATGCTGGCGTTGAATGAACATAATTCCAGTTTTTCTAGCATTAAAGTATAATCTTTCATATATTTTTTTAGTCATAGCAGTCATATCTGAACTCACTCAATGTGTGAAATGTATAGGATGATCTACCTTTTAGAACATACTATTATTTACAGACCCTCGAATATACTGCACCTACTTTTGTTTTTCAAAACGTGACAAAAACATAATTGGCAACAATGAGAAATAAATGATTAACAGACACAAATATCAGTTTTGTCATGTTTTAAGATTTAAATTTTTTAGCAAACTATTAACCTGACTAGAATTAATCATGGTTTACTCTGATGTTTTAAAATTAGAACAGACTATAGGTAGTAAGCTATTTTTGTATTATTACTAGTTAATAAGTAATGTATATTTTTGTGTTTATCTTATTGCTAAGTTGTTGCATAATGTTAATCTCATTAAAGCTTTGCACGTTTTTGTTTTATTGCTCTCTTTATTCATAAGTATTCACATTAAAAGATAAAAAAAGAAGTGTTGAATGCATCTTGATTGACAATAAATTATCTTGTCATGGGTGTCCTAATGACTTAATTACCATTCGCTTGATTTTGGTCAAATTGGAACATAGGTTCCTTGGACCCTGAGATTGTGCAAGACACCTTTGGTTTTCGTCCAGTGTGGTCCCTTAAAGGACTTTACCCCTAAGGGTAGCTTCAATACCAGTCAACCGTTTTCAACTAAACTTAGAACATAAAGTTCCTTTTAGGGTATTAAAGTGTGTCTGTCTAATTTAATCTGTTGCATGGTACTTGCTGTACTTTTTGAGATGCAGATAGGGAAGATTCAAACTTGAATATGACCTCTGCTCTGGTGTGATCTTTGTAAACTCCAATGGACTGAATTCTGACATTTGATTTTTGATTTTATCGTATTTTTCTGGCTTTCTTGCACCAACACGTCTAAAAATTAATATAAAATCTAACGTAAATAAACGAGAATTATTTTGTCTTCAGTCTTAACGCCGCCATAATTATTGTTATTTGCAGCATCATGATCGGCCACAAGTCTTCCCTATGTATATAGTATTCTGGCTATAGGAGTCTAAAGCAAGCAGTTTTAGGGTTATTGAAGTGTTTCTTGTAAAATATCAAATCAAACAAGTTGCACCGGTAGCTACAAATGCTACAATTAGTAAATATTGGATTTGAACCAACGACTCCCTAGTTTGTACCACATAACATATGTGGTTTGAACGTTGGTACCTAGGTGTTATAACCTCTAGACCATGGAAGCAGTGATACCAGTTGTTATTTTCAAATCCATACAGAATTTCTAAACTTGAAAACAATATTTGATTTCGTTGCAGTAATAAAATCCAGTCTCTAATCTTTAGAAATGATGATTAAAATTCTATAGCGACGCCATCTTTTATATAGAGAGTGAACAAGAAACATCAATCAATTTTATTAAATTTTTTCCAATGGAACACCTTGCATGTCTTGATATTTTCTATTACGTTATTCTTGCTGATTGTAACAATATAGTATTACGAGAGTCTACACCTAACATTTTCAGCATTACTACTCAGCTATTTGTTATGAAACGTTACGAAGCTTCTCAACTGACTCTCATATAATCACTCCTCTAACCCACGCCTTCTGATATAACATTGCTGGTAGCATGGGTGTAAATAACTTAAAAAATGTTTTTTTTCATCCCCACTCTTTTATAGAAACCCAGGACGCGAGTTTTGCTCAGAAAGCTTTTTGTAAACACATATTTGAAAGAAATATAAAAAGACTACCCTTAAGGTGCTTTTACTGCTCGGGGGAATTGGAGAAAAGGGGAGAGGGTAAAAAGTTAACGTGACCTTGGGAAATATCTAGTTTTAAATTCTACCGTTTTACTGCTCTGGGTATTTAGGTATTTAGATATTTGAGAATTATCAAAAGTCAGAATTTACTTAACCTCAAATATTATATTTATAACATGAGTGTCGAAGAGGATTTACTATTTTTGTTATGGAGACAAAACAGCAAACAATAAAAATGGAAAAATCATCAGAAATAAATATAAATATGTAATAATTAAAAAACTTCTTCAATGATCTTTTTAATCACAAACCTATATTTAAAAAAAGTATAAGTAATAAGGACCATAACAGTCGGTTGTTGTGGAACTGAAATTTTAAATTTACAATCACTTGTAAAACCAATCGACCGTATTAAGCATTGCATGAAGCTGGGAATTATAATAATAATAAATAACAACACCACGTGCGATGATTTCTCGGACGCTCGCAAACAACCGATTCCCAATACCCAAGAAAAAGTTGAACTTGAACCAACTTTGTGGATATCGAGATTCTGCATCCCACTAAATGAGGAGAAGTTGTTACGTGACTTGCGACAACCAATAGCAGCAATCCCCAAATCTCTAATTCTCCAATTCTCCCGAGCAGTAAAAGCACCTTTATTGACTTGTTCTAAGTCTGTTTGCAAAATGTAAATAAAGTAAGTTGTTGGTTACTAAATTACAAATTAATGAATTATTTGATTTTCAAAAAGGAAAAATAAAACTTCATGACACTTAGGCTCCTTTTTAACCCCCGTTCTTCCTCTTCTAATGCAATTCTAAACCTCCTTTATGATAATTACGTTATGATGTGCCCGACACCCCCCTTGCACTCTCCAAACCAAACATTGTGGGGGATTTCTCTCCGGTTTCATGAAGGTTCCTCTCGGACTTCTCCACATCAACAAGGAAATGCTGTCGCGTCGCTTCGCGCCCCATTTACCATCGTCACAACACATTTACCATGCTACCACTGGGACACCCATACCACACACCACACCGGGTTTATGCAACATCACGACACAATACAGGACCAACGCAAACTGAATCGGACTTCTACGCTGCACATCCCCCGAAACCAATTCTTTTCCTTTACGGCCCAAGAAGAGTAAAATTGTTATAACGGTCTCCGGTAACCGGAATTCATTCAAAGTAAAAAACGCAAGGTTGTGAAGATACCATTTTTTCCGCATTGAATGCATTAGATTACAACATTAAGAGTATCCAGTTTTCAGTGGCATAACGCATCTTCTTTGTCCATGGTAAGGAAATCACACGTTGTAAGAAATAGTAAAAAGACAGATTTTCTGTAGCAAAAGTCACACAGAAAGTTTCAGCAGAATTTTACCAAAGTTAAGGAGTTTATAATAGCAAATCATCGTTTATTTCTTGGTGTTCTATCACTTTCTGAATTAATCAAAATTAAAACTAAAACACTGAGTAGATAAAATATTAAATTTGATTTCTACCTAAAAATCGTTCTATAAACTTTGAAAACCTTTCCAAGCAACAAGTTTAGCTTATAAAACTGTTTTGTTTTATAAGTGGTATATAACTGCTCCTCAACAGCAGATTCGCTGTATTATACTTTCTATGAACACTATTTTGTCCTTTGGACTAAATCATTGTTTAACGTTATTGTAAGAACGTTCTTAAAACGTTTAATTAGAAATGAGAAATTGTAAATTAGACTTTGATATTCCGTATCTCGGAAATTGTGCTCTTGAGAGAAAGATGTTAGGGAATGCGATGTGAATAATATGGCATCCTGTTTTTGGGATAACGTCTAGTGTAATGTGCAGTTACAATTAAATGCACTGTAGCATATCTGAAGTGTTTCCAAACAGATGGATTGATAGACGTGGTACAATAGAATGGCCAGCCCGTTCTCCTGATATGACACCGTTTGATTACTTTTTTGGGGTTATTTGAAATCAAAAGTGTATTTTGTTACGTTTCAAGTACATTCTTAGTAAACACATTCTAAAATTTAAAATCAAATTTTCTTGTAAACGAATGAACAAAATCTAAAAAAAATACATTGCTAAATAGGCAATTAAATGCTCTTTGAAGCGAGGTATCACATGACCCTTTATGCAATTTTAATAAATGGTGTGTTACTGCCTCTTGTAAGGGGGCTGAAGTGGAGGGTAATTTTCTAGCGTCAGAAAATGTCATTTTAAATTTAAAAAATGACGTATTTCAGGACTTTTTGTTTACACGCTTATTAATGTAGAAAATCAACTTATCCGTTACATTTGGACCTCAGTGTATATTTGTAATGATATAAATTAAAACTAGTGATGAAGATAAAGTTATAGCTATAATATTGTTGAACTTTTCAAAAAACTTTGACGCTATAGACCATGACACACTTTTGGCAATGTTATATCATTGTTAGGCTTTGACGATTCATCTTTACTACTAATTGAGAATTACCTTACTAATAGAAGACAGTGCGTAATTAGTGGTAATAGTATATCACAGTTCAGAACCATTATATCAGGTGCCCCTCAAGGTTCAAGATTGGGGACTTTCCTGTATTCTATTTATTGGTCACTCATATATAGTTGTTTAAAATTACAGAGGCTGCACTAAAGTGCTGCGAAGCAGTGAGGGTCAAGGGCCTGATTCGGAGTGAAGTTGCTTTATGAGTCTCTTCCAGCTCCAGTCCATTGCAAATTGCAATCTGTAGAGGTTATTGCATGAGGGAGGAGCTTATGGCCTGCAACGAACATCAGACACCTTGAAATGACGTCCTCAGTCCGACATAATGTAACTTCTGTAACAGTATAATATACACGTGCTCGAGCAACTTTGGAGTTATCCCACTACTCTAAAAAAGTTATTAGTTATTACGCTATTAAAAAACTAAAAAACTTTTGTATTTCTGCAATTAACGATCGATTTGGCAAAAAAGTCTCTTGCGTTTTTCCGTAAGATGCGCCATTTTCAAGTAACAGAAAACCTCTCGAATTCAACTGCCTGTAGTAATGTATTGTTTTATAAGTGATGCACAACAGTCTACATGTTTATTTTATAAAACAGTTATAACAGCTTTATGAAACTGTTTTATAATGGTTTTACTATACTATTACTTTTAAATCTCTATAAATGTGTCTATACAGCTAATATAGGCCTTATACAATTTTAAAGAAACTGAAGTGTTTTATGAAACTGCGCCTATTTTGTGTTGTAAAAACGTTATGAAACTATTGCTAAACTGGTTGTCTTATAGAAAACGTTCTTTCAACTTTTATGAAACACTAAATTGCTACTTGGGTTGGAACGGTGCTGTATACTTTCTGGAAATGTTCTTAGGTTAAACACAAATCTTTCAAGAACTTCTCTCTTTTTTTAAAAAAGGAACAGCATAACAGATTATTCGATATTTGTTTTGTAATATTCTTGTTAAACAGATTCATTCTAAAGTATACTAAACTAATGTGGTATTTTGCTAAAATCTTTGTTTTTCTATTAAATATTTAATTTAACGTCTGTTAAGAAAAAATGAACTTCATAATGGTTCCGGAAAGACGAAACGTCGGCAAATGATTTGTGTATGTCAGAGATGAGTATCGTAACAAATATATACTTGCCTGTAGTATGCAGTATTAAGTTGTTTTTGACTTACAGAGTTTCAAATAAACGGCAAAGTAGTGTTAAGACTGTAGAAAGAAAATCGAAAGTTTTTATTTTTCAGCGTTGCCTCGAGAACAAACTTAAATTCTACTTTTAGATTATTTATGAGTATGAAAATTTCCCAATTTAACCTACATACATACATGCTTTAACTACCTCAATTTTTTGGTACCACCATTCCACATTTCCCACATTTTCAGAAATATAGATATAGTGTGTGTTAAAATTGCTAATAATTCGTACCACTTTTATCTTCTAGTATTATACGTACCACCAGCTCAGAAAGTAAATGAATATGAGGAATTATTCGAATATGTGAGTAGTTTATATTTTTTATTAGATTCAAATTTGTTAATTTTAGGGGATCTAAACATTCCAGAACTGGCATATTATCAGAATAGCCCTGCGTCAAATAGTACTACACTGTTACAAAATTACGTTACTTTTATCGATTATATGAACTTAACTCAGAGGAATTACGTATTAAACTCAATGGATCGCATTTTGGATGTGGTACTGTCTAATATGAATTGTGAAGTAGAACGAGAAACTAAATCTTTTAATAAATGAGGACAGTTATCATCCAACTTTATCAATTAGTATCAATGTACAAACTAACAGAAAGGGGAATCTGAAGGTTAACGAAATTCAAATATATAATTTTAAAAAAGCTAATTTTACATTAATGTATGAACTAATTGAAGAAATCAGTTGGGATGTGCTGAATCAAACTAATGATATAAACAATAAAGTAAAACTATTTTATGATATACTTTATAGTATCTTTGAACTAACGGTGCCAAAAACAATAAAACATAATAATAAATACCCAATATGGTTTAATCAGCAAATTATTAAACACATAAAACTTAAAGAAAGATGTAGGCTTAAATATAATAAAACAAAAAGTGAATATTATAACAATAAATATAAAGAATATAGGAAGAAAATAAAGCAATTAATACGTGATGCCTATAGAAAATATATTGATTCAGTACAATCACAACTTTTCAATGATCCTCACTCATTATGGAATTACATTAACAATAAGAAAGATAAAACTAGCATACCGACAACAATGTATATAAATAATAAGAAAATAGAAAAAAAACAGGATATAGTAAATGAATTTGCAAATTATTTTAAGAGTGTTTATTTACCAGTTTCCAATACCTTTATCAAAACTTCAAGTCCTGATTCATCTTTGCACCATATAACCATTAACATGATTACTGTAGAAGAAATATTAAACACAATTAAATCGTTAAAAAATACTAAATCAGTGGGGCCAGATGGTATTCCGACGTATATAGTAAAGGGTTGCTCAGAGTCACTTAGCATTGCATTGCATCATATATTTAATTATTCCATAGAAACTGAAACATTCCCTTTGGCCTGGTCCACATCCAAAATATGCCCCATTTATAAATCTGGAGATAAAACATTAATAAAAAATTACAGACCAATATCTATCTTATTTAATTTCGCTAAAGTTTATGAATCAATATTATACAATAATATATTCCACTACGTCAAACACAGTATAAATTTAAATCAGCACGGGTTTATGAAAGGGAGGTCAGCAGCTACAAACTTGTTTCATTTCACACAAAAAGCTTCTGATATACTAGAATGTAGAAACCAACTAGATGTTATATATACCGACTTTTGTAAAGCATTTGATAAGGTAGACATTACACTGTTATTAAATAAGTTATCTAATATTGGTTTTACGAAGAGATTACTAAATTTATTCGAATCCTACTTAAGTGGTAGACAACAGTTTGTAGAATACTTTGGATATAAATCCTATATGTTTTCTGCAACTTCAGGGGTTCCTCAAGGATCAAATCTTGGGCCCCTACTTTTCTTAATTTTTATAAATGACATTGCAACTAACATTCAAAATTCTGAGTATTTAATTTATGCAGACGACTTTAAGATTTTTAAAGAAATTCGGACGGTAAATGATTCATATCAACTTCAAACTGATTTAAATACAATTTACGATTGGTCAATTCAAAATAATTTACTTTTTAATATTAATAAATGTGTTGTGACAAGTATTGCCAGGAAAACTAACGTTATAAATTTTGCTTATACATTAAATAGTACAGTTCTACAAAGAAAATCTGAAGTACAAGACCTTGGTGTAATTTTTGATCAGAAATTAACATTTAATGCCCATATTGAAAGCATAGTACGTGAGTGTTGTAGAAGTCTTGGCTTTCTTATTAGAATTACTAAAGATTTTAATAATACAAACAGTCTGCACATTGTCTTTAACACCTTAGTAAGAACTAAGTTGGAATATATGTCTATCCTATGGAATCCTTACTACACATACCAAATTTTGAAAATTGAAAGAATTCAGAAGAAATTTCTAAATTACTGTTATTATAAAAATGAAAATAAAAAATTTGAAGGAACTTACCAACTATTAAACTATATTAAATTAGTATCGTTACAAAAAAGAAGGCAGGACGCGCAAATGTGTTTCCTATATAAGATTATTAATGGATTAATTAATGATCAAAAACTACTGCTCTTAATAGATTTTGGTATACCTTCACGTCAAACCAGGCAAACCGCCTTGTTACAGTACAACACTCCAAAAACAAATTATCGCTTGCAATCCCCACTTATCAGTACGTGTAAACAGTATAATAACATTTCTACCGACATTAACATTTTTGGATCAACTTTCAATCAATTCAAATGTAATTTAAAGCAAACCGCAATCGAGAAATAAACACAGCTGGTGCTACGTATAAGTCGTTGTTACTGTTAAATATTGTATTGTTATATACTATACCTTGTTGCATGTTTATTTAGAAATCAAATATTTATTGACTATTTTACAAAGTTTTAAGTACAAACTGTGATAGCTTAGTTAAGTACCTGTCTTTCTTGCCATCATTTTATTTACTGAATGTTATACCTCTCGTATCTAAATAATCAGTTGTTTTTTGTAGATTTAACTCAATCTCTGTCTTATATTTCCCAAAGAAAATTTTCTCCAAAATACTTCCAAACAAAAAATCACTTAAAAATCTCAAGAAACGAAAAAGTAATTAATTGAGAGTTGATGCTTTTTTTATTGGATGAAATTTTCTAAGGGAAATAGTCAGCAAGTTCAAATACTATTCTTTTGTTTTATATTTCATTTTTATTGTTTTACCCTCAATGGAGAAACATGTATCAGTGTGAAACCCTTTATTTGGGACTTACCTGTTGGGTTCACAAATATTTAAATAAATAAATAAATAAATAAAATAAGTATTAAGCGTCAGATAAATCTATGTAGGTAGTAAGTACCTACTCATATAAGATTCGTAATAGGGGTTACGGTAGAGCTATAAAAACGTTTATGGTCATTAAAGATTCATTTAAGTATATTTAACAATAATAATAATATCCATATAAATAACAATAATAATTAGACTGATTCTTAATAAAAGAAAATATTATTTTAAAGAAGTTTAGATTATACATAAACGATTTCTGTAACGGAATTCTTGCTTTGTACTAAACGATGTGTTCCTCTTTTCCACCATACTCTTTCTCGAGGATCAATCGTACGAGCAATATATTTATAATCTACGAATAAGGGATTTCGGAAATTTGTGGCATTACCAAAAGGATCTGTAAAATTGTTTTAAATTTCTTAGTAGTATTGTTTGTACTCATGATGTTAATTTCTTACCTGATGTGTGTGACATACATTCAACAAAAATAATAACCAATATTATTTTCCTAAATGAGCACATTTTCTCTCGTTGTCGACCTTATAGAGATTTCTGAGTGACTACTTTATTTTCTGCTAGTTCAGATTAATTATCCTTGTAACAGTTTATTGCTGTTGGAGATATCGAACCACGTATATGAGAACAAAAACAAAATCTAATTTACGTAACATGAATGTTTATGTATAAAGTATAACAAATAATACAAAATAATTTTTTAAGATTGTTTATTATTTGATTTTTTAAAAACAATTAGTCGCGAGTTGAATATTTTTATATTTTTATGCATAATTAACCTAAATACTACATGAACAATTTTCATATTTTATTATTTATTTTATGTTGGTTATTATATTAAAGCATAATAAAATAAGTAACAATTTATTTTTAGATTATGAAATCTGATAAATGAAAATTAGAGCCAGTGAAGGAATCACATATTTTATCTATTAGAAGACATTTTAGCGATTTATTAGACATGGTTGTTAGTATTACGTCAGCAAGGCTTAATTTCTTGCTTCCATTCGCATTACCAAAATAAATCACTAAAAATCTTTCTTTCCCACAGGAACAGAAAGGGTTAAAAGTCGAAAATTATTCATTCGAAAAATTCTAGAATTTTTATAACTCAAGACTGGATAAGTAAATTTTGAGGGTTTTTAACTGTTGTGGTCCCATATTCAAGTCCATTTCTTTTGAAAACGGAAAAAGCGATTATGACTTTAGACACCGATTAGGCTGTAGTTTTTATTAGAATAAAGAGCACAGTTAAGTATGAAGAAACAATTTGAGGTGGGTACCAGTTGCATATAGTGATATGGCGCTTCGGATGATTTCTTTTTTGCGAAAAACCAAGATATATAGAAAACTTTGAATTCTTTACAAGAAGTACGAATTCGGAGAATTCCCAAGCGACGTTCCCTTCTCAAGTGTATTTGATTGCTCAATTGACATATTGACCACATAGGAATTTATTTCTCATTTAGATGGGCATAAAATCAGATTGGAAACATCACCGGAGAGATGCAAACAATACGAAGAATGCCGAAGATCTTCTATAAGGTGGAGTATTAGAAAAGACAAAAGAGAAGAAGATTGAGGAAAAACATTTTATGTAGTATAAGTGCAGATTAACGTCCGCTGGTGCCACTCTGGAATTCTACCGTAGATATTGATAATAAAGGGTGTAGGGTAAATATCCACAATATAAAAAAAATGCAAAACAAAGCGGAATTGTTTTGGTGATTTGTGCCACAAATATCGTCCTCATGCGATATGGGCATCATATTCACTCTCGTTGTAATTCTACTAGTTGCTTGCGATAGCCCTATTCTGACAGGGACAAAAAATTAGTCAGTACTTAAATTAAATAATCTTCGATTTCTACATAAACTTGGTAGCTTACTTGCATGCTTTTCCAGTAAGCTAATTCAGAAGTACGTCTAAAGACTGGAATATTCCTTAGAAATTCCTTAAGGAGAAGATTCGCTGTTGGTGAATTGAGAATATACGGCTTATCACGTTCTATCAAAATTAACAAAACTTTTTAAAAGATTTCCAGAATTTGTATTTCTTCATTTTCGCTATTTATTAGAAAAATTACTAGATGTAGAGATGGTCCAAACAAAATTTTAAATGAAACACAGATATAGTTTCAAAACATAGTACAAACCTTATCACCTCATCGTTAATCGAATTAGAATATACAATTTCTTATGGAGGTGTAAATCTAAATGATAAAGTCCAGTGTTAAGTACCTCAAGGCATTAAAAAAGGCCCCATACAATTACAATATGAGTTCTGGGAAACAAAACAGGATGGGTTTTGAAAGCAATAAAACACAGCATGAGTGTCAATAGTAATTTTTAAGAATAAACAAGCTTATAATATACAATCGAGTCTTAAAACAGCACTCGATAAAGATTAAAATTTGAAAATTTTAAGAATAAGATTCGTTTTGAGCGGAATTTTCACTAAACTTTATTTACATAACAATATATTATTTCAGCCAGCAGGCTTGATTCGCTTACTAGAAATACAATTTTTACACATGAACTTCATTCTAAACGTGTTAGTTCATTTTTACCTCATACACCGCTTATTATTTGGTTAAAATTTTAATACCTTTTTATTATAACAAGTAAAGAGTTAACAGAGTGAAGTTGATATGTAAAAGATTGAAGAATTACGCTGTATTTTTGGCAGATTATATTCTTTCTTTAAATATTGTTATTGTTGTAACTTTAACAAATTCATATACATACCCTGTCCAAAATTACAGCACAATTAAGTATTTAGAATAAATCCTACATTAGCTATAAAATATATAAAAGTTAATCACAGTAAAAATATGATGAAATAATCCTTTCCCAATAACAATATAAATTTTTGAAGAATTTAACATTTAAACTATAGTATGCTGTTAACGTGTTGTGAGAAACAATTGTTCAGAAACGATCTTTAAACAAATCATAAACAAGAAACTAACTTTTTTTGTTTAAAAATCGTTATAATTACGTGCAAGGGTATGTTGCATAGACCATTGTTAATATATTTTCTATATTTTTTTTATTATTAATACGTTATTTATTGTTTTCACTTATTTCTAACCTTAAATATTTCTTTATACTTATTGTTTTCGAAAATCTTCGTGGCGGCTTCTTTAAAAGTGAAAATCGCTAAATATCTTAAAATAGTTCTTTTATTCTCTGAGAAGTTGGAAAACGCAAATTATGATTAATTTCCTAAAGCTTTTCGGCCATTGATAATTTGACCTTATTCGAAGGTTAATTAAAACGTTAATATATTTATAAAGGCGATCTATCTCTAATTGTGCCATGTCGGAAGTTTATTAATATTTCAAGAATATACGACTTTTAATGCTTCTAAAAGTGGTCAGCCATTTGTTAAGATACTGCAGATGATGGGGAACATCTAAATATTATAATTAGTATACATGGAAAAACTGTATAACGTACAGAGGTCTACAAATTATATTGAATAAACTTTTCG
>VTPC01087197.1:0-11950 GCA_011009095.1 Ignelater luminosus | reverse complement strand
AAAAAAAAACCTTTCGAAATTACTACCAGGATTTTCATAGACAAATATATCATTAAGAAAGTAACCTAAGTAAACTACAATCGGAAAAAAGACAAAGAATAATAAAAAAGTTAACAGCTACAACCTCACATACTTTGATCAACGAAAGGAAGTTATAATTCAACGTAATACGTGTAAATACAGACTAGGAACAAACATTCGTGTCCAGAAGTCTTACTCAAACAGAAGAGAAGCGCAGAGGAGAATATGCGCAAATAGAAAAGGAATGTTCAAGTATAGTGATTGAATGCGAAAAATACTCAAAGATACTCTTTAGCTTACTATTTATGCGTACAATAAGCAGCGACAAATGACAATACGATACCAACAGGGATAATTCTCTTCAGAAATATGGTAATTAATAAATGAAAAAAGAAATTTTGCTGCATACTACATAACAAAAGATTTGACCTCTAGTGATCCGATCATCACGTTCATCATGTTCATCTTTAAGCTTTTGTTTAGCCGAAAGATGGTTTTTGATAAGCAATAATCGCTGCTATCTACTTGATGAAATGGTGGCGGTGGCGGCCGCAAAGGCAACTGAGTGATCTGGTGGCAACTGGTAATAGTGGTAATGCTGACGGTGAAAGATGTTTGTAAGGGATGCTGATATAAATGATGAAATGGTATTGTTGAAGGTAACGGTGGTGGCTGGTGAGATATAGCAAATTGTTGTTGTTGCAGATACAGTTGGCGGTCGATAGTTAATTGTAGGTATAGATGAATAGAATTTACTGTTGCGGAAAAGAATGGAAGTGGTGGTTTCCTTAGTTATTGACAGAGATTGTGGGCTGTAGAGACAATGATGATAAAATTGATTGAATACAAATGGTTGAAAAATAAGTTTTGTGTCTTCAGAACCATACCCCGGTATTTCGTAATACGAAGTAGAATGTCAGTGTCGATTGACTGAATGCCCTGATCGTGGCAAACGTAGAAAGCAGACCGAATAGAGTTGCAGTTGGGTCGGCACCTCCCGAACGCAGAGAACTGACTTGATGTGGAATAATGAGCAGACTTGTCTTGTGCTGGGTGTGAGACCCTAAATTTCTTGACTAACCCATATCAAATGGCAGGCGACCTGTGATTCAAGGTATCCCAAACCTTAAAATGGTGGCAAGCCGATCCATAGTAGGGAATAAAGAAAGACGACAACCAGCTTCCTTCCTCAATTGTGCAATATGTAATACTGAAATAGTTAGAATATCTACAAGTATTTAAACGATTTCGACAACTTAGCAAAACGTGGAAATTTAAACATGTTACTTCATCACCATAGGCAATTAGAAAGCTAAACCTCCGATCAAGTTTGTGCTATTGCTCCAATAAAAACAAAAAAAGTGAAGAGACAACCCTGGTTGTATACAGTGTGTCCACATTTCAATGCCCACTATTGGGATCTAGGAAATTGTAAGAGGGTGTTTTAGAGAATTTACTCCAAAACACAAAACGTTATTTTCGCAATTGTCTTCTGTTTTACTTCGGCGGTGAAACGTAAATCCAAATCTTTTCTAATAAAACGCCTACTTGATTTCCATTCCAAATTACTGAACAGCACGTCTTAAATGCTTTTCAGTGATACAGGTTTGACATAGTTATTCTTTTGTTTGATCGAGTTACGAAGTGAAAATCATTTTTTATCATAGTGTGCCATGACATCTAACACACAAAGTCGTGGATGTTTATCAGATAAGTTCCTTTGTTATGCAAAAATTGCTAAAACAAAATAAATACGCTTTTATGGGGCATTACCTGCTTATTTGATCTGTGAATGCTCAGTAAAGTATCTTAAAAGCGTCTTTTTTTTTGTTTTAGCAATTGTTACATAATAAATATAATTGATTTTTATAGGTTTAAAGCCATGGCACACTATGTAGGAAATAATTTTTATTTAAAAAAAATAAGATAATTTCGTTTTTAGCAAATATCTAGTAAGCCGTGAACGTTTTTGAAAAAACAAAAGCATAAGTAAATTGATCTCCAAAATAGCCAAATTTCTTCTAATTTAACCGACTTCGTATTTCTTACAATTTCCGTGACCCCAATAGTGAGCATCGAAATATGGACACACGGTATATGGTTTCGTAGTTGTCGTAAATTACAGTCTATTCCAACACTTAAAGTTACGACGAACTCGAGCAATCTCTAGGTTAGTTACAAACCATTGCAGCCCACAACTGATTGAGAATAAAAGAAGATAAGATAATTGCTCGTGTCGTCACTGAGCAAAGAAATTAAAATACGACACCACATTGAGAAAGTCAAAGAAACGAAATTGTCATACAACTATCACGACTGTGGTCGTGTAAAATAAATGCTGATAGGTAGAAGTAGGTACCAAAAAAAAACAAAACAGAACATAGTTAAAATACTGATATGGAAAAAAAGAACAACATGCAATTAGGACATATCAAAATAAAAATAAGAATGTCAATGTCAGTCGGAACCAGATAGCGTGCTGAAACAAACGTAGCTCGCTGGTTGCAATGTGGATCGATAAATGTTGGAGATAATGTTAACGTCGATATGGCGGAACAGATACGTCTAATGGAACTGATAGGATGGCGTTGGAGTTGATGGTTGTTGACTCAATGTAGGAGTGGTTGATGATGCGGGCGCGGCGGTTCTAGAAGATAATGGAGTAGTCTGTTGACTCTGCCATTTTTTGGATGATACTGACGTTGAAGTGGGCCGCAGCAAATAAGAATAGTTGAACTGTAGACACTAAAAGTTTGATTAAAACGAAGGAAGATTTAATGTAAGATTTCTTTTATGGAGTTTGTTAGGAGTGGGGGAAGTTGATGTATGTTCGGACAAAACGGTTCTCCACAGAACGCGCATTTTGCACTGCAGGGGATTTGAGTGCGGTGACAAACAGTTAGGGAATGTTGGGTAGCTGTGGAGTAGAGAGCTTGAAGAGTCTCAAGCTCAGATACCTGACAGAAGCCGGATGGTCACTACCACTGCAGGCCGATCGTAAGAGGTTGAAAAAGGCTGCAATCGGGTCTACGCTCCCACCAAATAGCGCGGAGATTCCTACTTGTGGAGTAAGTTAATAGGCAGTCCACAATCCGGACTCCTTAACCACTACGGTAGCTAACCGAGCTGAGTGAGCTGCTACCCTATGCTTTTGTCCTTCCGGGTATCATGTGACAGAGGCCCCTGAATTGTCATACTAAACAAAAACAATATAAAAAGCTGCAGAAAGATAAATGAAAAAAATAATTCATTGCAGATAGGAAGAGAAATTTTAGAGTTTTCAGAAAAACTGGAGAAATTTGTTTTGTTAAGCAAAATATACCCGTGGAATACTTTATATGCTTCCTCTCCACACCCCCTGGCCATAGTTTATGATACCTACAAGTTAATAGTATGCTTTTATAAGCGCCTTCTATGAAATATATAAACATTTCTATGGGGAGTACCGAATGCAAATGGCAGCTCACAGTAGAAGAGACAAAAACATTTAAAAAATTCATTAAGGTTTACTATCTTTACATACCTACGAATTGTAGTGGTAGTAGTTCATTTTTTTACTCTTTAATCGTGGTGTAAGAAAAAATAAAGTATGAATGGATAGTATTATATTCTCTATAGAATAATACAGTCGAACCTCGATAACTCGAACCTGAAGGAAAAGAAAAAACACATTAACTAATTAAGGCTTCAACTATCAATTCAAGTGTTATCAAGAGCTTAAGTTATCGAAGTTTGTAGTTGTATATGATTAAGTCTTAATTAATCCATTTTAGAAAATGGTTTTCAAAATCGATCTTACTAAGATTTTAGATTACAATGTATGTACTTTTATAATGTCAAATTTAATTACCGAAAATTAAAAATTAGTCGTGCTCAATCAATAAATAATATAAATAAGATTTACAGGGCATGCTTTCAGAAACATCAAAATTTAAAGTTAACAACTAGAACAAAATTTATCTGTCGTTTCTACTTGTGATAATCAGTTATTTCTCCTTAAATGTGAAAATTATTTGTACAAATCTATTTTAAATAAGCGAACGTGTTATGCGCACTGCATGCTGAATCTAATAAATTATTTAATAAGATAAACCGAATTAAGATACAAAAACAACTGTTTAACCATTTACATAGTATAATAGAGCTCGATACATTAAAAATGAATTTCTCCATTTTATTTGTATTTCTAATCCTCTCTGGTAAGTATTGCTCCTTTTTGTAATACGATTAAAATATTTATAGTTTAAATAATATACTTCAGCTACTCTATGCGATAGTGAGGACTTAAACGTTTCGAATATTATATATGGAGATCAAGCTGAAAGATACCAATTTCCTTATCAAATATCTATTCAGGAAAAAATCTATGATTATAGATATCATCATATTTGTAGTGGAGCAATATTAAGTCGCAGATGGGTAATAACTACAGCTTACTGTGTCTATACTTGTAAATACTCTATAAGAACTGTTGCTGGTGCATTAGTAGAAAACGAAACTCATTCAGATGTGCAAATCATTGACGTTAAAAAAGTTGTAGTGCATCCTAATTATACAGGGTACTGATTTATTCTTTTCCAAAATACATTTTTAAAATTAGGGATAAATACATTATTGTTTTTGCGTTTTAGAGAGATTTCAGAGAATGATATTGCTTTGTTAAGACTAAGCAGTAGCCTGTTGTATTCGAAAGCTGTATCGCCTATTTCTCTACCATTACGAAGCATTCAAGATAATTCAGGAGCCGCATTAATATCAGGATGGAATGCTTATTATGGTAATTTAGAAAAAGGCCCATTTAAATTCTTATTTTACAGAATTGTGTATATTTTATCCAAAGAAGATTGTGCACGTTATACGATGCAAACTAATATTACTTCTGAAAATGTATTGTGCACTGAACAGATTAGTAAGGGATACTGTCCTGGTGAAAGTGGAAATACACTGTCTCGCAGAGGTAATTTGATTGGTTTATCTTCTTGGGGATTATCGCCTTGTGGTGTAACTGTATATACTAAAGTGTCTTCATTTACTAGTTTCATTAAGCAGTTCATAACTGTACGTAATGGACCAACAAATGTAGATATATATTAAGCAAGAGCAATGACATTGTATCTAGTTAAACTTACTAATACTTGTATTATAAGCATGGATAAATATAGATTTAATTCAAATGATTTTTGCGTAAGATTTGAGCATTGGAATCTTAGATTGTAACTTAACTGATACGTGAAAGAAGTATTCATTTTTGCTTTTACATCAAGACCAAAAAGCAAGAGTTATACCAGCATCACCATTGGGAGCATGCCGGAGAAAAAGATCCTTCTAGACAAGAGCTGTACGCACTATAGAGAAACCAAAACAATTAGTTTTTCAAAGATTTAGGCATTAGAAACTTCTAGGTGCTGATACGGTATTAACGAAAAGAGTAAATGTTCTTCAAGCCTTTGTAGTATTAGGTGTAGGTTTAAACAGAAACTGAAAAAACTGAAGTATAAGACCTAGCTCTATCTTGTTCTTTTCTTCAATTTCATTTGAATTAGCTTTAGTCTCCAATCTTCTGTTTTCCGAATAAGCAAGAAGTCAGTTTTCAAAATGAGACTAACATTCTTACAGAACTCCAGTATTTTACAATGGTCTTGCTAGTGATACTGGCTATCATCAAATTGATTTTCATTGCTGAAAATGATTTTTTCATTCTTTGCCTTAGCAATAATACTCAAAACTTTGTGATTTTGTGTAGATGTGAATGATGACCTATTAAACCTTTTGTGTCATATAAAAGCTTGTTCATGGGATTCTTACTTCAGTAACTGCAGTAGCAGCAGGAATGACATCTGCATAAATGGTCACATTACGTCAGTATTTTCCAATTTCATGTATGCCACGACACGCTTATGCGTCATGTGGTATTTCGTGTGCCAAGACTGACTGCGTAGTTTTAAAAAGTTTCAATGTTGCTGTGTTTTCATTGTTTAGTATAAATTACATACTCTACATCTCTACTAAAATTAACACCTCCGTCATGGCGTATTGTGTATTTAACTGGACGTCAAAGCAACAAGATTCAAAACAAGTGCCTTAGAATGTGTGCTAATCATCACATAGAACGTAGCTTCCTTTTGTGCCTATATTGAATTGCTGGATAGATGAATTAAGCTCATTACTTCATGCTTCAAGGTCTTCATCAGAAATGCATGAAGTAGAATTAAAATATTCGATGAGATAATTTTGGGTTTAGACAGAAAGTAAAAGAAGCTATACATAAGCTGTTGGTGAGTCGAAACACAGCAAACAGAAGAACATGCACGAAATTACAATGATATAAAGAATTATTATCATTTATAGTTATTGATCAATGTTTGCTATGTTTAAACGTACTCTGGACAGTATTTCTGCAATAGATCCTCTGTACATAAGTTGTTCAAGGTTGCCAATGAACTCACAACTTCGCAGGACAGAATTGACCCAGTTATATTAAGTGCGTTATCATTTCTAATCTCTGAAGGCTTTAAGAAAACTTCTCTCATGTTACCACCGCAAAGACGGTACTGGCCATTTGGATCTCCATTTCCAGCTGACGTTGTGTTCACAGAACAAGTGCTTAAAGTATCTTTAAAATAAAAAGGGTATACTTTTAGAAAAACTCTCCTAGAAAGATTTGCTAATTTTTTTATATCTTTGTCAGTGCTCTTTTGCAAGCGAGCTTTTTCATCGATCATTTATGTACTCGTAGTTATAAGTATGTACTTCAACAAACACTTACTTACCTTGACAGTTCTAATAACTGCACAAATCGATCATGCCAACCTACCACTTGAAGATAATACCCACAATACTTCGGAGGCAGTGGAGCAATTTGACCTAATTAAGTGGATCGGTTAGCAACTTTGGCCCAATTGGGTTCTAGATTTCATTTTCTTAATTTTATTTAAAATAGTTCCTTTGGAAGATTTTATTTTAGAACAACTAACAGAAAAAATTTTAAAGTTTTTGGTTATCAATCTAGAGCAGCACCAAGTTGAAAGTAATAATGGGTTTCAAGAACTTTCCGTTTGGAGTTTGATGTTGTCAGACGTGCGTATGTACTAAATACAACATACACATGTACTGTTTAATTTCTTCGTTTTCAACTTCGCTGATTGGAAAACAGCAGATATATTTCAGGTCATGCCCAACTTCAAACGAGTAGGTTTTTGAACACCCCTTATAATCTTTTTGGGCCAGATTGAGAATAACATATGATCTAGTTTAATACCAACCTTATGCAATAAAGGTAAGTCATCTTCCACTGGAACACTCACATGGACAAACTTTGAATTGTTAGCCATTTATTGAACAAAAGCTTTTAGCTTAGCTTAGTGAACTGATTGACAATATTTTCAAGTCTATAAAACTGCTTTTACTTTGCCTCCTTTTCCAAGTTGGAACTTTAGGCTTCTTTCATTCAAAAAATGAGTTAACTCTTCACTATTGTGAGTAATTAAACTTTTATAAACAGAAAAGGTACCTGTAACCTTAAAACATCGCGTACTTTAGCTCTGGGCTCTTGGTAATAGTGAATTTACTTTTCTTAGCATAAATCTTATATTACTTACCAGTTAATGCATGCTATGTAACTGTTTTCGATTGATTTTTCTTCAGCTTTTTCGTTTCTTTTTCTCACAACTATTTGAAGTTACTTTTCCTAGAGATTTTGCCTCTATGGTTTTTCTCTCTAAGTAACTGGCCAAAACTAAATCTTATACCATATTACGCTATAAAACGATTCCGCGCAATCCTTACTACAGGTTTTGGCTGTAGTATGTTATATAGTTTTTGCCACACTGGTAAAAAATTTCCAGAGGCACGACTATTGGAAATAGCTAAAATACCAAGAATGCTATAGTCGTTTGAAATATCTCTTGATTTTTTTGTATCAGATGTCCTATACCTCAGGAACTGGTTGTCGTATCATGATGGAACTTTGGCTGTTGGTAGTGACAAAGTAGTAACTTTCAAACGATCGTGGTTGACATCAATCGTATGCTCTGTTTTTCTTTGGCAGATATCTTATATTTCAGAAACGACATACCCTATCAAAATGCTGTCCCTACCACTACCAACATCTAAAGTCTCATCTTGATGCGACAACCTGGTCTTCTAAGACATATGGAATATCCGGTAAAACAACAAAAGAGCTGCAGCAAAAGAACTAACCATTTTCAAGCCTTGTGCCTAGAGAGAGACTTTTAATCGGTGAGCTAAAAACTATAACATACTACATTTTCAGCTAATTCCACAAAAGGCGAAAATCTATAGGTATGGGAAGATCCATAATTTTGGACGTGCGTCTTGTTGATGACTTTATGCGATTTAGCTTGAGTATGTGTAATACTTTACCTGCTGCTGTGTAATTTTTGAGTACTGCAGATTCTGCTTCAAAACTCCGATTTTCAAGAAAAAATGTTCTCAATTTCAACGGCCTAATACAAGTCTGTGGGTATTCTCGGATAGAAATATCTACTTTTCATAGTTACTTGTATGTTAAACTTCTCAGTATTGACGGATATTAGGTCAACTCTGTTTCTTAAATCAAATATGACCTAATCCAATTGAACAGAAATGCTGTATACTGTGTACCCAGACATGTTGATTTTCTGTAATGGATTTGCTTTTTACTTTATTAAGAGAGCACCTAGACAAGAATTAGCTTTAAAGCGGATTCTTGGTGGCTATAGTCCAGTCAGTTTCATCAAGACAAAGTAAATTATTTTCCAGCCTTTTGATAAACAAGAAAACGGTAATGTAATAATAGCAGGTGTAAAAATAAGAGGGTTTGGCTTTTTGGATTTATCCTTGGACAATAGAACTAGGAAGAGTTCTATGAAATCTAGTTTTGAAGATGAACGAAGACTGAACCGGTAAAATCACAACCAGAAAACCTTTGACAAACTTGGAAATGAAAAAAACAGAACTTCTTATACAGGCCGATAACTCTGTAACTAACGTAAGACCAATCATCCATATAAGTTTCATTTGAAAAAATTCTTGTCTATTTAGTCACTAGGAATTTACCTTATCACTTTGTTGGTGTTATTTATTAACATTCTGTATAGGGGAGTATAATATTAACACCACGATTAATACCACGGATGCGGATGGTGCTATACAAATAAAGACTTCTCTAAAGTAATATAATTAATTAGATTTTTGGGGTAATTACCAATTCTCATATTCTAGTTTAACCCAATTCAAGATTTTAAACAAGTTTTTATCACTAAGAAAAACTGTAAGTAGAAAGAACCCAAATAAATAATTTCATATATTTTACACAATATTGCGTAAACAGTTAATTTTCAGGACAGCTTTACAAGGCGCAGTTTATCAATTTAAATTACTGCCCTGTAGGTGTTTAGAGAAATGGATAGTGCAGAAATTCATTTAACAAACGGGATAGAGAAAATCTGCGAAACTCGATATCGGAATATTGTATTGGTTCCATATGTGCCCCAATGGATTCAATAAACCGCAACTTGCTTATCGTCGAACTACACTTGGACATTATAAATATCCTTACACTATAAAATCGTTTCTAAATATTTATGAATTGATTTAAAATACGTTTTAAATGTTATCTAAAATTCAAATCTAAAAATAAATTCATAGCATGTAAATTGCGCTGCCAAATTACAATAAAAAATTAAATTTTAAAATAGATTTTTCCAAGGAAATGAATGTGGAAATTTTAAATTTTCTTTCTAACAGTGTACGAGACAGGGTGACAATGGGTGATAACGTTACCGCGTAAATGGGGTTTAAATTGCATTAAATCTGGATTGTATCGGTTAACAAATTGAATTTCAATGAACGAAAATCTAACCAGGCATGAAATGAACTTCAGCCCCTTATAAATACTCAAGCAGTGGAACACAGAGCATCAGACAGTTCTCGCGTCTCTACTTGAACGTTTCTATACCAAGAAAACCATACAAGTCATCGATTTTCTGCAGTAAATGATTTTATTTAACATTCCAACAATGAATCCGTTTAAAATGAAAATTGCGTCCGGTACAAGTTTGCTACTGATGTTATTTTGTTTTGCTAATCCATACGACTGCCTAGCTGATACGTGTTCTGCTAGAAATGACAACTTTCTCCAAGCCTGCACTAAATTTAACGATCAGGAATATCTGAAAAACAATATCCGCAGCGTTTTATTTGAACAACAAAATACCGAACGTGAAACGCGAATGGTAAATGTCCGAGAACGGGTTGGAACAGAACGTTTGGTTAATAACAGGCGTATCGTTGACAGTGATTCGCGCATTTCAAATTTTCCCTCCGAATCTGCTAGCCGAAACAGGATATCTGAAAACCGTGACATTCGCAGGTCAGTAGATCGAATCCGCGACTCTAGACTTAATAATGTACGCAACAACATCAGGGAATCACGATATTCTCGTGAACGTTCCGATTCTATGACTCGTGCCAATACTGAAAATCGTCTATTCAGAATGACAGAACGTGCCAATATTCGTGACTCCAGAGATTTAACTCGTACTTCCCGATTTGTTGAACGCGACTCTCAAACTCCTATCCGTGAATCACGCATTTCTGTTCGTGACGTTAGAGATTACCGCACTGAAACTCGCGATGCACGTTTGGAAATTCGTAATTCAAGGAATATTCGTACCGATTCACGCAACATCAGAGATCATACTGTAGATGTACGGGAATCACGTTTAGATGCACGAAATGTGAGAAATTTCCGCGAAAACGACCGTGAATTACGCATGAATGTGCGAGATCAGAGATACTCTAGAGAATTTCGAGTAGATAATCGCGATTCTCGAACAAGAAATTCACGCAATATTGAAAATCGCGATGCACGATTAGATGCAAGAGTCTCCAGAGATTCTCGCACCGACATTCGAGATTCGCGGTATGATATCAGAAATTCGAGGGATTCACGATTGGATGTACGAGCTACCAGGGATTCCCGTGTAGACAATCGCGATTCACGATTAGACATTCGAGATTCCGCTAGGGATTCACGAGTTGACATTCGCGATTCACCATCAGATATCAAAAACACGAGGGATTCACGATTAGATGCACAGAATTTAAGGGATAATCGCGATTCACGATTGGATATTCGAAACTTAAGAGAAGCACGAAACTCGCGAGATTCTCGCATTGACATTCGCGATTCACGGTTGGATTCTAGAAATTCGAAAGATTCCCGTGTTGACAACTTAGATAGCAGGAACTTACGACTAACTGTACGAGATTCGAGGGATTTCCGTGATTCACAAAGTTCCCGTTCTGACAGTCGTGATTCACACATTGATGCACGTACTTCTAGGATTTCATCTACCGGCAATCACAATACACGTTTTGAAATACGTAATCTAAGAGATTCCCGAGATGCAAGAAATATACGCAGCGTAAGGGATTCTAGAACTGACAATCGAGTGTCGCGTTTAGATGTTAGGAACTCCATAGATACCCGCATGGATGTGCGAACCACTGAGGAATCTCGTAATGATATCCGTAACCGCGATTATCGCTTAAATACTCGTAACACAAGGGATTCTCTAGTTTCTAGCCGAGACTCACGTTTCGACAGCCGTGATTCCGCAGCAAGAGAATCTCCTGTGTCAGATAGAGATTTACGTGAATCAGTAGATTCCCGCATTCGTGACAATAGAAATGCCATTCGCGATTCCCGTTTTGTTGACCGAAACACCCGTGAATTACGTGAACGTGCAGGCGAAGAACACAGGCTAGCATCATCTCGACGAGAAATTGAACGCGAAACTATTCGCAATCGCAGTACTCGAGTACGTGATATTAGAAACACCAGGGATGCAGCTGATGTAAGTAGAAAAATTGAGCGTTCTTATGCTACAGAACGGTCTGCCGATCGTAATGTGAGATTGAATAA
>VTPC01087176.1:0-21836 GCA_011009095.1 Ignelater luminosus | reverse complement strand
TCGTTACGGGTGTATTTCTCCAATCCCAAGCGTAAACGATCGTATGGCCCGCCCGGCCACAAGCCAAAATCAACGGCCAAACCAAATCGCTTCGGCCGCAAGGCAATGCTGTGTGTTTTCTGGGATCAGCATGGTATGATTTGGTACGAGCTATTAAAACCAGGTGAAACAGTTGACGGTGCACGCTACCAACGACAATTGGCCGATTTGAACAGTGCTATACACCGAAAACGCCCAGAATATGCCGATCGGCGTCACAAAGTAATTTTTCTTGATGACAATGCACCACCACATCGAACAAGAGCGACCCGGGAATTGGTGGAGACGTACGATTGGGAACCGCTGGTGCATGCGGCTTACTCACCAGACTTGGCGCCTTCCGATTATCATTTGTTTGCATCGATGGGCCACGCACTTTCCGAGCAGCGCTTCAATTCTCACGAAGAAGCCAAAAAATGGTTCGATGATTGGTTTGCGGCCAAAGACGGCCAATTTGTCTGGCGCGGCATTCACAAATTGCCTGAGAGATGGGTAAAATGTGTCGCTAGCGATGGCTATTATTTTGAAGATTAAATTTGTAACCATTTTTTGTTAATAAACGTTTAAAATTGAAAAAAAAAGTCTCATTTCATAGGTATACACCTATGTATGTACATTATATTCAAAATTTAGATTCCTGTGAACTAGTTTACGTGTACAAAGAATCTTCTCGAATTAAACATATTTAATATTCTGTAAAAGTGTTTACTACGCAACATCTGCAAGTAAATAATAAATAAATCCAGAACCAAGTTTGATTCTAAGGTCCTAAATAGTTTCTTCGTCTGAAAATGTAGAAAGTTACGCTTCCACTATTTTAAATAATAAATAACTAACTATTGTTTATATTAGCTTGAATTAACTTTTTCCAATTATATCGGTAACTACCACACTTAAAATAAATAAGAGGCCACGAAGCTTTAGCTGTAGTGCATAACATTTAGTTGGGGTTGATATAACAGCAATACCTACAATAAGAGCATTGTTTTCAAATTCTAGATTGAGTCAAGTTGTTGGTGTCACCTAGCACTTCTGGTAAGTAATTATAACTTTCCTAAATTTACAGAAGATTTTATCCGTAATTTTAGAATTTGAGACGGGTGCTGTATATGTAGACAATTGATACAAACACTACCTGCAGTAGTTTACATACATTTAGATAATATGTATGTCGTAGGTGTTTGGTGAAATACGTTATTTCATGCAATACCGGTCATTAGTGTAGTTTAAATTATTACATCATCTGCCGTTGTCATTACATGTAATATCGGCAAATAATGTAAAAAAAACGAGATTTCTTTATAATCAGGAAGTTGGTTGTAAACGAATCTGTTGTTTCAAGAAAAGCCAGATTTTAGAGTAAACTGCCAGTGGATGTACTAGTTAGATATTAAGTTATATTTCTGTTTTGAGTTTTAAATATTTTTATAAATTTCTTCATCCTTTGATATGTTGAATATACAATACTAGTAATATAATAATAATAATGAGAATAATTAGGTACCATTAGTTAAATACATGGACTTGCGCGGCATTTCACGAAATAACGGTTTTCACTAAAAATCTGCCAGTATATACCGGATGTAGAATCGGATAACGCACCATACAGATTTCAGTACTAAATTTCCACTTTTTTTGCTCGCCTAATTATTTTAGATCAGAAGTGTATTTGCCCAAGCGGTGCCAGTAAAATGTTTTTATGAAAACAATAAAAGTAGATATTGTAAAGAAAAAGAAATGGCTTCTCTGTCTAAGCAGATCCGGGCACGATTCTACAAAACAAATCTTACATCAAAATAAAACAATTATATATAAATGACATGTCAACAACCGTTGATGCCTTTTGTTTCTAATAAACACGAAAAAAATCCTTTTTTTTGGTAGGCCACTTCAATTGTTGAGCAGTTTATAATTAATAAATTAGGTGATAAAGACAAAAACAAACATTAAAGTAAAGATCATAAACAATTCATGTAGAGATTACATACCAGCTTTTGGTTTGAAAGAATAATTCCCGTTTTCGAAATATTTCATTGTGAAATCGTATATGTTAGTCTTCTCTAAAAGTTTATTATGTAAATCAAAAGCCAAAAGTGTGTAATGCTTAAGAATTAATAATACGTAAAACTATTAAATTTTTGTTTGGTCTTTTTTTGTACCAAAAATGGAATGATTGGATTCGCCTATTAGGCAAGGTGTTTGCTGAACATCCTAAATATATAATTATTACTGCCTGTAGCATCTTTCACGTCATTGTTTATTGTAGTCTGTTTTACCGTTAATTTCTAAATTTATTAACATCCCCTTAAAACTGATGACTTTTGAACTGTTTTCTCGAGCACTTATACGGGCATATTTTTGAATAGTAAATATATCTGTGCTGTGCTCTTGTATAATCCAAAATACGAAGAGTCGATTGCTTCCAAATACGACTTTATTCACTCAGTGTGTTTTTAACTTTAGTGATATAAGTTGATATTCTTCGAAAAACAAACTTCTTTTTCTACAACAAGTATCAGGTATTTCCGAACTGTACAATGAAATAAATAGATTTAAAATAACAACGGGTGCAAACACCTCTACACTATTAGAATCATCTATAACGAATATAATAATTATTTTTCCTATTTAGCATTGAATAGCAAGGAACAAGGAAACATGAAGAACCCAGGGGCAGAAGAAGAGTTAAAGGTTATACCAGAAACCGTAAGGTATCCGCTTTCTATCATTGAAGCTCTGGGACTGTATTCTTCGAAGAAGTCGAAACTGGTAACGTTTCTGGCTAAGATCTACGCATTTTACCCCGCATTTTTGGTAGTTGTTGCTCTGATACAGTTTATAGGCATACATGATATAGTTGAATTTGCTAATAACTTGTCAGGACTTGGCTCATTTACGCAAGTAAGTACAAGCCTATATTTACTACACACAGTCAATTTCCGCAGCATCTTTTACTTGCACTTTTTCCATTTTTAAAAATACGAAAATGTTATCGAAATCACCCACCATTAACTGAACATTTCTTCGGTTAAATATCGTTTTTTGTCGATCTTATTAGAAAGTAGACTTTTCAACTCTTATGTTGTGGCCGATTGTATCTGAGCGAGTGACAAAATAATTTGTCTCCCTAAGGGAGGCAAATTGATTTCTCCTTCTTGTTGTTTAAATTTTATTTAAATAGTCTTTGGCTCTTTTCTTAGATACGTTTTGAACGCCGTGGATGCCAGAGCTATCTTACAATTACTTATAAAAGTAAATTCTTAATGTAGAATAACCTTTACTTAGATTTTCGATACATTTTTTAAGGTGGACAAAAAAATCATAACATGTGAAACTCTGGAAAAAAGTATCACTTTCTGCCACAGTAACACAAATAACTATTATTATAACAGAATTTAACAAATACACAATAACATTATTGTTTTATGCTTTGGGTGGTCTGTTTGTTATCTGAACGATAACGTAGTAAAAGTTGTCAATCGAAAATGATCCAAGCACAAAATGAAGTGTTAAAGAAATACTTTTATGCAATAGGAATACCATTTTGTGAAAAAATAATTAACATGTTTAATAGTATATAAATATAACAATGTTTATGAAAAGTAGAATGCTATAGATACAGACAAAATAAGAATTAAAACGTTTACCTGAACAATAATTATACGGGGTGATCATTTTAAAACTTCCCATTCTGAATACCTTGAAAACCAAAAAAGATATCGGAATAAATCCAAGGGCATTTTCTTATACCGGGAGGGGGAGACTAAACTATGTACAAAGTTTTCAATTAAGATTCTACCCTCAAGCTTCAGCTACCCCCACTCTAAAATTTTAAATTGAATGATATGGCATGTAGCACATCAAATTAAAGGTCTTTAATACCAGAATGCAGAGATGTGTTTGAAAAAATGAGATTGGCCGATTGGGTTTCGAAGAATTAATTTTTTTGTTTTAATGAAGGTAGATTTTTTGAATTTATCACAATAGCTGCTTAAATTGCGCTTCATTAGTTGCTAGGCAATGATAAATAAAATTCATCGTAGTTTTATATAAGTATCTTTTAGTATCAAAGGTTTTTCTTAGAAACAAAAACGTGCGTCGTCAAAGCATAAAGTGTTGTAGAAAAAAAATCGATAACTAAAATGACATACACGTTAGAAGAGATAATTAAAATAATTTTCATTTATGGAGCTAAAAATCAGTGTGCTCGACGAACAGCCACTGAATTTAATGCAAGACATCGAAATAACAATGTATCACATCGATACGTTTTAGATTTAGTAGGAAAATTTAGAGAAACTTAATCCACAGCAAATAAAAAAAGGACACAATCCCGAATTTTGAATGAGGCCTCTCAAATTGAAATATTAGGACATTTTTCTGCAAATCCTGCTAGCAATTCGCCAAGTGTCCAACATAACTTGTTTGTCTTTTGGATTTGTTCATAAGGTTTTAATACTCCATAAATGGTATCCATATAAACTTCAAAATCACCAAGTTTTAAATGAAGATGATTTCGATTTTCAATTTTTTAAACAACTGACTATGATGATAACTACTACTCCAAATCTAATTCAAAATATTTGCTTCAGTGACGAATGTACGGTTTTTCTTGAACGGCTGTGTTAATCGTCATAATTGTCGTTATTGGAGTGATAAAAACTCGAATAAATCTAGACAAACGCATACTCAGTGGCCACAAAAAATAATTGTGTGGCTGGTATACTGGGGAACTCGGTCACTGGTCCGTTATATATTAATGAAGATTTAAATGGTACTATCTATTTTAATATGTTGGAAGATGTCATCGAAACAATATACAACCAACGAGACGACGAAGGAAACTTCATTTTGGATAAGAATCAAGTTTATTTTCAGCAAGATGGAGCCCCACCACATTATGAGCTACTAGTTTAAAACTGGTTTAATAAAAGGTTTATAAAGAGGTGAATTGAAAGAAGACGAGCAGTAGAGTCTCCTGACCTTACTCCCCTCGACTTTTTCCTTTAGAGTCACCTCAAATCCATCGTGTATAAAACCCCCAGCTAATATAGAAGAACTGAAACAACGATCTATTTCGTAGTCAGTTTTCGAAAATGTTAGAATGGAGTTTAAAATTGGCTTTACCATTGCCTAGCAACCAATGGAGCACAATTCGAGCATCTATTACAATAAATTTAAAAATGTACCTTTTTTAAAATATAAAAACTAATTGCCATATCATCCAATTTAAAATTCTAGAGTGGGGGTGACTGGAGCTTAAGGGTAGAATCTGAATTGAAAACTTTGTACCTAGTTTAATCTCCCCCTCCCGGTATAAGAAAATGCCCTTGGATTTATTCCGATATCTTTTTTGGTTTTCAAGATATTCAGGGTGGGAGATTTTAAAATGATCACCTGGCATAAGCGACAAACGAAAAAGTTTCTTTCACATTCATGCAATATCACAAACACTGTGTGTAATATCAGTTCGTGCTTATGTTCTTAAGATGAGCTTATAATAAAAATATCTAAACTACCAATCCAAACTAATACACAAACATCACACACGTATTATAGTAATCTTCAAAATTTTAGTTATTAAATAACTAACTATTAACACAGATTATTTATTATTTTGACACATCATCTAATCAAACACAAATTTTATGATTCAATTTCAATTAAGCTTATCTTCCCATTACTACGTTTTTTAAAATTAAGAAATGTTTAGTTTTAGAGTAATGATTCAGCAGTGTCAACTCTTTATAGTAATCATTGATAAATATAGACATTAAGTAAAATTCAATCCTCTGATGACAGAAATCCTAAACTAAAATGAGAAGACATTTCATGCATCTGTTGTTTACTGCGTATTTCAATTTTAACTAAGCCATTATTTAAATAAAGTAAATATGTATATTGATAATTCGCCGTATTTTAGTGTAGTTTAATAGCATTTGATTTTAAAACATTGTTATAAGTTCAACAATTTGCCGAACCCTAAGCCGCATACGTACCTGGGAATTCAGCTCCATATAGCTGGCGCCCCCACTTCGTCGAATTTGAAAAAAAAGTATTCTATAATTTTGTGCTAATTATGTGCTAATTTCGTCTCGTAATTAAAAATCTTGTGCTCTTTCAGAAACTCGGAAAAACGCAATCGAATAGTGGAGGCGCCAGCCATACGTCAAGCTAGCGTCCACTTTTTTTTTATATTAAAAAAATGATCAAAAAGTATGTGAATAATTTTGTGCTAATTATGTGCTAATTTCGTCCCACAATGAAAAATTTTGTGCTCCCCCAGAAACCCCAAAAAACGCAATCGAATAGTGGGAGCGCCAGCCATACGTCAAGCTAGCACCCACTTTCTCCTTATATTAAAAAAAATGAGCAAGAAATATGTGAATAATTTTGTGCTAATTATGTGCTCTAAATATATGTATATCACAATTCCTTTCTGACGTTCTAATCAAAATATACCAACTAATCACTTTCGGGGCGCTGAGTAAACGTCTAGTCAGCATACGAATATAATAGTGAAAATATTGTTTTTGCGAACAGTAAACCGTACAAGAATTTTATGCTAATTTTGTACTGCATATATAATTATAGCACAAATATTGTACTCGTTTTCTAATGAGTTCCATATAGCTGGCACCCCACTTTGTCGAATTTGAAAAAAAATAATTCTATAAGTCCGAAATGTTGAATCACTTTAATTGTGTTAAATCATTGTTTAATCTCAAAGTTTATGTAATTAATATTCCAGTAAAGTTTTTTTCATTTTATTTTATTAGTTTTACTTATAAAGCACCCACGCTAGTCTTTCCTGTTATTCCTTCGTCTTTCACTACTTATGGGCCTATTTCTTCGTTCCGGCCTTTAAAATTACTTCTTCTTTTCGTATGTTTTTAACCAAAGTACCAAAAACTCCAAAGAATTTTGTACGCACATAACATACTATATTACTGCATTATACATACTTTAATTACAATAATAATTTTATTTACAATAGAGCTAGACATTTGTACTTACATACTTAATTATATTTTACAGATGTTAATTATTATTCTGTGATGTGTTTTGTAATTTGTAATTATTTTATATTAATTTAAATGTTCTGACAACTGCAACCTGATTATTGACTATTAATTACAATATGTATAGGTAAGTTGTTACATAAGTATACAGCTCGACCAACCTCAGAAAAGCCCTGAGAAGTCGTGTACGGGGAGCTACATGTTGATCAAGTACACTCCCTTCGAAAATTCTTCCGGCGGGAAATTTAAATAACATGTAATAGATTTAAGACTACTTTTTGTTAGTTAGTGTACAGGCCAACTTTTGTAAAAAGGCATTTGGGTATGCGCAGAAGACAGACAAAGCGAGTCTGTGTGCGGTAGAGATAGAGGTATTGCAAATAGCGAAAGTACACTCGGGGTAAAAAAATATTTCGAAACTAAAACTACTCAATTTGCATACAACTTTTATTATTTTATAGAATGCATGTTGTAAATTGTTTACACATTACCTTCAGATTTTCCAATCTTTTTGAACGCTTTAGCTGTATTTTAATTTGTTCTACAAGTAAATAATAAACAAAATTCAACTTTATGTTAAAATCAAATAAAAAAATAAATAACACTCAACTTAAGTTATAAAAAAATAAAATTAATCTCTTTACTTTTTTTTACAATTACATATCATTACAGAGGAATAACTTGGATTATGTTCAGTTTTGTGTCAATTTAGTAATAAAGAAATCAAATAAAACGTATAGTGCATCCTATTACGGTCTGTTCAGAAATAATACCGCAGAAAATTCAAAACGTGACAAGAAAAAGCACTTTTTACTTAAATGCGCTTTTGAAATACGTAGAAACTGTTAATGCTCTTGTTTTCTTTTAGTTGCTAACACAGGTTTTGTGGACATTTCAAAAAATACATATATTAAGATGAATAAATAAAAGAGTTCTAGTTGTAAAGAACCATTGTCAAAATAAACAGTTTTGCTAATCCTTTAATGGTTGATGACAAAATTTATGATTTAAGAGGGTATTGTGTCTGAATGAATTCTTTTACTTATTATTGTATTTTGTGAGAAAGGTCGAGAGAATTTAAATACTGGAAATTTTAAATTTGTTAAATTACCTTTAAAAGATGCCGAAAGCTTCTGTACCTGACAATTAGAGAACATGCTGCACTAAGGACATTAACATATTAGAAGCAATTTGAGAGACCACAAGACTCCTAATTAACTATCTGAAAATGCAGAAATTCCTGGATTTTTTCATTGTTGTCTTTTCTTATAAACCTAGAACATTTAGGAACTGCGAAGTGGCTACGGGTTTCTTAAATATATTTTAGTAGCATAATACTTAATAAAAATCATTACGTTTATAAAGTTTGTTTTTGTTTTCGTTTGATAATTCTGATGCAAAACAGCAGAATAAAGTTTTTATTTTGCTTAACAAAATTTTATTTTTGAATGCGTAAGCTTGAGTGTTTTTTATGGTTCCGAGTATTAACGTCCATTGTGGGATAGATCGGAAACTGAGTATTAAAAAGAAAATTTTTCGAAAGTTAAATATAATTACTTGAATCTAGATTTTACCCAATACTAATTATAAGACTGTGTACACTTTTTTGCTAGAAGTTCCAGGTTGTGGAGATGAAACCTTTTGATGAATGTCATCTGGCAATTCTTCTACCCCCGAAAGATTATCGTCTTCTACTTCCATTTCGTCACTTTCATCAGATGTATCCAAGTCACTATCATCACTATTCTCAGTTAAATTAATTATTAATTTGTCCACCACTATATCAACCATAGGTTCCTTTGCCATAAACTCTTGTTCAATTCGCTTTGAGTGCTCACATTTTGACTTCCAGTTTTCTACTGTAAACTGCTCGAAAAACTCGTCACATAATTTTGTCACTTCGTTCATACTAAATTTTACATTTCTGGAAGCCACATATGACTTCATTGCCGCCCACACTAACTCAATGGAATTTAGATCTGGATGGTAGGGCGGCAATCTTAGTACATCATGACCTGCATCATTTAGTAGCTTGTCAATTTTAAATTGTTTATATCTTGGTTTATACAGTTTGATGATGTTGTACAGTTCCGGTTTCAACATGTTTTCATCAAACGAGATCTGCCGCTCTTTTAGCCACTTTTTCATGACATCCTTTGTGGAGGATGAAGTCGGACACTTATCAACTTGTTTGTTATGATAAAGAGCATTATCAATAACTAACACGCTGTTTGGTGGTAAATTTGGCAAAAGCTTTTCCTTAATCCATTTTTCATAATTATCATAGTTCATCTCATTATGATAATCCCCTGTGCTGCAATTCGATTTCCATCTAACATAACATTCCGGTATAAATCCATCTTCACCTCCAGCATTAAGAATAATTAGTCGAGATCCCTTAGAAATTGGTTTTTTTATGCCTTCATTAGATGTGTCGCTCCATGCTTTCTCTTGAGTATGGGAAGAATGTATATAAGTTTCATCCATATAAATGATAGGTCGTCGTTCTTCTCGGTATTTCTTCATCTTTCTTAAAAAATTAATTCTAAGATGCCTTACTTCATGATTTTCCATTAGAAGTTTTCTGTTGTTCTCAAACTTTTTCCACTTGAACCCTATCTGTCTTATTTCTTTCCTTAATTTGTCTTTACACCCTTTATAGTCATTATCTTCACAAAACTTTTTATGTACCCTTGTAAGCGTTGGTATTACACCTTCGATAGCATGAAAATTAATAATCATTCGACGCAGCACACCCTTGTCAAAATCATCCAGAGCTACCTTTGATTTTCTGTTCTTTCTAATTTTGTTAGGTGTAGAAAATGATGGTTTTTCACCCTTTTTGATTTCTCTACCCTCCTTAGCAATACGACTTATGGTCCGCAAACTTATGCCAGTAGCAGCAGAAACTCGTTGCTGTACCTGTAGAAAGAACGTTATATCTAGTTGAATGGGGGGGGAATTGCTATAAGCTACAAAAGAAGCAATCATTACTATCTTGTAAGTACATAAAAACGTATGAGTTATGTTGTTAAATATGCAAAACAATTATGATTGTGTTAGCATTATTTCAGCGATATTATTGGAGCGTAAGATACATTAATTACTACAATAAAACTCATGTTTGATATAATAAATATTTAACTGAAAAGTACTTGTTTTACTTACCTTTGAGAGTGGTATCATGGGTGCACCTGCATCGGCTTCCCTCTTCATAAACTGTAGTATAGAGTTTATAATTTTCCGGCTTTTACTGTCCAAAACCATATTTAAACTTAAACAATACACTAAGCACTAATTAAAACAGTCTTAAATAAAAACACTAAACTAACTAAACAACACTAAATTAAACAAACTAAATTAACAATACTATAAAACAAATACAACAACACCTAGTCTATGAATTAAATTAAATTAATGCATGACGTTAGATTCTAAGAAGCCCGCCGCAATTGTATTTAATATATTAGTAGGCTCGTATACACAACATGACAAGGAGATAGAGTAAGGAAACCAAAAAGGCAAAAGAAGCCTGTTATACAATTTCCACTTGTAGGTAACTTTACCGTTATCAAGCAATAGTTGTTCACAGTCCAATGTTTTTCTCGTTTTCCTAACCTTATCAGAAAGTTCCCCGTGCCTAATTATAAAAAGAGATAATGGTAGCTCAATTTTGGAATCAAATCTCATGTGTTATAAATGATTTAGTAGATAATTATCAGCCTTCCAAATTGAATAAAACTATAATACGCGACAATATTTAAAGTAAAAAAGTTGAAGTCACTTCCAGTTGTACCATCATACACAGAAAACTAAATGTACTAAAATATCAAAAATGTTTAGGCACTAACGATTGCACAAGCTGTCTATTCTTCTAAATGGTATCTGCATTATTTGGTTTCTACAAAAAGTCTGTTGGTCCTTATGATTCAGAATTCTCAACGGGAAATTACCATAACAGCAGCTGGTTTAATTATTTTTAAAGCTACAACAGTAGTAAATGTAGGTACTTTTCCTTAATAGCCCTTATGCATAATTGTATAGCGATACTTAAAACAAATTGTAATCCAACATTTTCTTATTTTCCAGGTAGTTAAACTCTCGTGGTCAGTGTGTATGGTAATGCAAGGTTTAAAATAAAACTAAATAAAATTTCATTATACGGCGAGAGTAGCAAAAAACCAATTCAACGATACCCATGGATTCTGAATTTCTTGTCTTTGGTAGTTTCCTATTAATAAAAAAGTAAAACGATAGCTATTAGAATAATACAAGTGACAGTTTAATTTTATTTAGGTTATTTTGTAAGTTATTACATTAAAATTAAGGATAATTATAATAATTTACAAAACTTATGAATTTAAAAATGTTAACACGGGAACATAGAATTTCCCTATTAATTATTTTAGTAATGGTGTTAAGAATGAAAATGATGAACTGAAATTTGCTAGTCAAAATGGTTATAAGCAGCTTATGACATTTAAAAGTTGAATGCTGGAATTCATAATTTAAAGATTACTCTAAGACAATTTATTAAAATTCCAAGGGTATCTTTGACTTGGTTTTTGTTGCTCTCACAGCGGTATTATCTTTAGAATAATTACACAACTATGCACGGTATAACAAATTTAATAATTTACAGGTTGTAGCAAAAATATTGAAGAAATGAAATAAACTATTGTAAGAAACTTAAGTAGAGATGATGAAGAATGTGTAGGTTGTACAGAAAAATTACATAAACAAGTCATCTGCGTATAAATGACGTTATTATAGTTTGTGCACATAGCATTGGCAAACAGATTCATAAAATTGATAGTTGTAAGCTTAAAATCAAAATAAACGTTAAATGGAAGTCACTGAAAGCGTTTCGATGTTTAGAAAACGTAGAGATAACAACTATAGAAGTTGGTAATTAACACTACATACTAATCGCTAGAGATTTTCTTGGGGATTAGATCCATTTGTTAGTAGGAACAACTACATTAGATAATAACAAGGAATGTGTTTCTTGAAAGAAAACAATTACCTATTTAAATACGCAAGCATTTATAGAGATTCGTTTTCTTATTTTCAAAACAATTTAAGGTGAATAGATTCTAAAAATCTTCATGTCATTTTCACAAGAAACTCCCAAGTTCGTAAATAATAATAAAAGTGTGCTCTGAAGGATAGTTATTTCTATTAGCGGCCATTTGTGATCGAAAAAATTAGGGTTAGATTAAGGTAAGCAGTTATTCTCATTATTTTATAACAATTTATGTAAAAAGTCAAGCAATTCTTAAAAATTAACAGCTGTAACGGTAGTTTTAAAATTGATTTTGAACACATTATAAAGGTGCATATTTCTCGGTAGCAGCCGGCACTTTATATCGAATTTTTGAAGGAAACATTATAAGATGACTTATCTTTCGCAGCCTACTATTATTTACGGTCCTTCAAAAACATCACAATAGTACTACAATCTGAATTATCTATGTTTAACAACAAAACCAAGCTAAATCTATCTCAGATTATGTTGGCGTTCACGTTAAATATCCATTTTCTGCCTCATCGATTACGTGGGTGACTTGTTGCTGTAATTACCCTTTAGGTGAAACTATAATAAAATAGAGAAATTTGATTTTTCAAAGGTTATGTTAATACCATGTAATCAGCAGATTCCAGTAGTTACATTAAATTAGTACAATAAGTAAGACACTTAAATTAGAATTGTAATAAATAGGCACATGGACACTAAATAAATAACAAATCTATACAATGAGCATGTTCCATGTTTATTCTGTTCTGACACTGCATTATTTTATATTTTCATATCATATGTATAATGTATAATTATGTACGTTTACATTATAATCTATAAGTTAACCCTGAAAATGCTGTCTACAGGTGGCAGAGCCGAAAGTAGTCAGACTTTCCATCAAATTCTTACAGTATACCTATTTTCCGCACTTATTAAGCAAACAACTATTTTATCAATCAATTTAAGGGGTTGTAAATCTGTCCAGTTAAGTATAACAAATGATATTTTTATTTACGTCTATTTGTTTAGACTAAGCATGCTTTCATTCACAATTCCAAAACGTAAATGAGGTAAGTAGGCTATGGGAGCTAGGAACACCCAAATTAGACAATCATTAGTACCATATTACACTACAATCTATTTAATGTCAAGAATCTACTTCTGCTAATTTAAATTTTGAAAGCGAATTTCTTACTTTCTTTGTTAGTACAGCATGTCTCGAAGACCGGTAGTCAAAGAATAGCGCTGTTATTTGTAGAAAGAACTGATGAATCTTACTGGAAACAGTTGCACAGCGTGATTTACTATCTGAAAGACTCAGTTACATAGGGTAAGGTGTTCCATAAGAGAGTGTCATATAAAGCCTAAATTTGTTTAAATGGGACAGCTTATTATGTTTTGATATTGTAGGGTTGACCATGAAATTTGGAAAATTAACAAATAGGTATCGTAGTTAAATTTTTGGCTACAAGCTTCATAAGATGTCTTTCAGATTAGCTAGGACGTGGTAATTGGCTTTCCTACCTTCCAGGAATGCCAGAGTCTTTATTGGTTGACTTAAAAAACAAGTTAACTATCCAAACTATCTAACCACTCACTAGTATCTACGATATTTTATATAAAGCTATTAGGGAACAAGTGTTTTGAAGCCACAATAAAACGCGACGATATAAACAAATTATTTAATTAGTAACAAAGTAATAAAAAAAAAGGAAAAGCTGGATTTACACAAATGCAACAATAAACACTCACATATCATTAATAACAATAATATAGTATTCCAAAAGATATAGTGCGTTTATGGCTTAATTGCTACTTAGCTTACAGTAAATTTTTCAAGTTCGTCATAGCAGGGTGTAATAAATCCGCTTACCCGTGAAGACCTTTTTTTAACATTGACACAGGGTCGTATTCAGATAAGTTTTACTTTCGTAAATACTTTTAAACTACAATGTTAGAAATATAAATTATTTCAATACGGTCCTTGGTCTACCCTATCGTCTATAACACGTGCCACTCTTTGTATTTGTTGACTTTCATGAGGGCCTCACTGTGAAACATTAGTTGAGTCGCCTAACAGTCACTTTATCCGTTCCTGTTACATCATTATTGTTATTTAACTTTGAGTCGCGAGTGCGTAATTTCCTGTTAATTTCCGTTATATCCAAGTTATTATCTGTTGGTCCAGACCTGGACTTTTCTTACACGGCAAAACCTTCGGAAGAAACCGCATGGCCGAAGCCGGAGCGACGTCTGCGTTGGAATAGTCTTCCACAGTTCTCAAATAACTTGCAATATTACAATTCGTTATTAAATTTATCTAAAACTTACATATTTTTTGTCTTGAACAAATATGAATTTTCAATTCTTTATAGTCGGGTTATCACACAAGGAAATGTTTCTAGAAAGTTAACAATAAAACTGTTGTTCCTTTAGATTTTCTTAACAATTGCTGTTAAAGAAAAAAGAGTAATTTTGTTGTTTATAAAAAAATGTTCATGTTTAAAAAACTATGTTAGTTAGATGGGTTGGATTTATTGAAGCGATGTTGAATTTTTTGTTCGTTTTTTTTTAAGATTTTAGGAATAGGAGGTCCAGTAGTACTACTCGACTCCAGGAGTAAATTTACGGTGAGTGTTTATTGATATCTTAATATTTCAATGTCGTTTCTTAATTATGTATAAAATTTTTGTGTTCAGTAAATTAATGTTACAAAATTAATTCTTTTGCTTCTAATATTAAGGGGGGGGGGGGGTGTTAAAATTTAAGGTACTGTTCTGGATTTTTTTATTTCATTAATATTTGCATATAAGAAAAAAAAATCTAGCTGTTAACAACTTAGCTAATCCACGAATCATATTTATTATTCTTAAAATAAACCATAATTCTTTCTTATAAATTACCTTTAGTAATATTACTTCCTGAATATGAATTGAAAAGTAAACGCTCTTAAGTCTATTATAATACATAGTGTGAAACTAGCAACTGCTTTGTACTGAACAATCAAAATTTATTTTGTTTTTTAGGATTTCTGTGTAATTTAGTGGTAAAAAGAACTTTTGAATGAAGAGAGATTCTTCTGATTGCAGCGGAAGTTCCTACACTAGCAGGCCCAAAGCAAAAGGTTTACTAATACTAAAACAGCCGTCAGTTGTTAGTGATCTGTTTTATTTACTTTCTTTTCAACATGGCATTTTATGTCAGTATAATGCAAAACACTGATGACGATCATTACTATTTTATCTCTAAGTCCTAATGAACACACATACCTTTATTCAACGTAATTTCTACGTTTGACTCGTTAAAATAAAGTTACTCGTTATAAAGATACCAGTTACAAATCTGTTATAATGTATACGTTACTTTTCTCAACATTTTAAAAACGTAGAAAAAAGTATCTGAATAAACCACAGGTATCTTAAAATAAAACGTTATCTTATTTCGTGTTTTATACGTAGAAGTAGTAGTTTACATCGTACGTTATTTATACGTTACTTTTCTGAACATTTTATTAACGTAAAAATGAAGGACAGTAATAAACTGTTAGATGCCTGCGGTGATGACTATTAGATGTTGCCGCTAAAGCTTCATGCTCTACGTGTCGTTACTTGAGCTGTATATACAGTGTTATCAAAAAAATGGATCTAACAACCACCTACTGACCCACTTTTCTATGACCGCCACTTTTACTGGTGATGGTTCCTCTACCCCCAGAGCCGCTTCCGCCGGATATCGTTGCACCTATCTAGGCGGAAGATACGACGGCCGCCTTTTCCTCTGGCAAAAACTCCGACCCGGGCAAAGATACCATCGCCAGAAGCTATCTGCCTCACGTGCTACAATCCGCTATCAATCTACTCACTTTCATTTTTAATAGTTGCCTCCTAAGCGGTTATTTTTTGTCTTTGTGGAAAATCAACATCGTCATCATGATCCACAAGCCAAACAAACAAGTCTCCGATCCAAGTTCCTATAGACCTATCGCCCTCTTAAACATCATCGGTAATACCTTCGAGAGAATCCTCACTGATCGACTTACAGATTTTTCACCCAAAATGATCCCATCCCCAATCTCCAGTTCGGTTTTCGAACAGGTAGATCTACAACAAACCGCATTCTCCGTCTACACACAGACGTCAACAGTGCAATCAACTCCGGTCACTGCACCATCGCCAGCTTCCTAGACATCGCACGGACCTTTGATAAAGTCTGGCACAAAAGACTTTTTCTAAAACTCATTCGCGCCAATGTTCCTCTTCCATTCGTTCGCCATTAATAGTTATCTATCCCAGCAATAACACAAAGTTCGAGTAGGTCAAAACTTCTGCAGGACATTCACGTCCCATGCGGGGGTCTCTCAAGGGTCGATTCTCTCACCAATTCTGTACACCCTGTACTACCACGACACCCAACGTTTGCATGGTCCAATACGCGAATGACACCGCACTCTGGGTGTCAGCCGGGACCACCGACATCGGTTCTAGAATCCTCTTCAGATAACTCTTTCGTCTAGAGCTTTGGCTTCGACGGTGGAGAATTAAACCCAAACCATTCTTTTTCGCCATAAAAATCTCACTCAAATCCCTCGTCTCAAACCAGACAATATCCGACTAGACCTCTGGGATTCCCCACTCGAGCTCTCCCCCACCTTGGGATTATATTTTCTTCTACTCTCAATTGGTTGGAGGAGATGCGGCGCTGTCTGAAAATAATTTAGCAGCACAGTGCTCTCTTCTCCAAGTAACATTTCAGGCTGCCACTCCTACACTTTTCTTCATGCCTAGGAAGAGCCCGTTTGCAGGAGAATTCTCGGCTTGGACCGCTTCCACCCCTCCAGTAAAGTTTGCGATCTCTTCGGGATCTTTTCTATAGACACATGCCTCGAATTTCTTCGTTACCAAAGCTCTGAATTTAAATATAACTTACACCTTAGAGGTCTTCCAGGAAACCCCGAGCGAAAATGAAACATCCCCCGTCTAGACTTCTCCAAAACACACAAAACCTCCCTTTTAACCTACAGGAAGTCTTGGATTATTAACTCGATAATTCCAATCTCTAACCCACAACCAGTTGCCACCACCTACTCAACAAAATTTGTCATTTCCTCACGGAAGTAACTACACTAACCCCGGTTCTGAACAGATCCGTTTCTTCTTTTCGCCCGCCTCGCCGCCTTTTTGTCGCCATCAATCACCTACACTTCATCTAGATAAGCCGCATCTTAGGACCACCAAAACATCGAATCCATAACCTTGCGCAGGCGCTGCTCCTCCGTCTCAAGGAGGCCTGTGTCTGCTCTGCCGCACCAACCATCAAACCACCGACCTACGCGAGCGTTGCATTCAGTGTTCAAAATTACACTTCATCTTCAAGGACTGGAGAGAAGTTAAACAGCTTTTAAAGCCGCGCTTTAGGCACATAGGGATGATTTCTTCTTTTTTTAAAAGGGAACACTCAATAACTTTTTATCTTGCAATTGACAGAAAACGGTTAAATATTTTGTTGTCTATGAGCATGTGTGCTATTTGGTGGCCCATTCAAATTCTTTTCTGCATCTCCGGTTAAACCGGAAATAAACACAACTTTGGTTTTCTAAATGATACTCTGTATTTCTTGTGGCATTCTTTGATTCTCCACGTTCTTCTCATTCTGCACATACTACAAAATTTTATAGGTGTTACATAAGAATTTGTTTGCTCTAAATCTCACAAAAAGTTTTTAAATGTTCAGGACAGCTGTTGTCTACATGTAACTACCGTAAAACAACAGACAGCCTTTTAAGATGGCAATATACCCTCCCAATACCTATACTAAAATGCAGTTAAAGAGAAAACGCATAACTAATTAAGGAAATGAAATTAAACAATGCTTTTTTAAACATAATAAAATAAGTTGATATACTATATTTCTCTTGTTGTATATATTAATATTGGGTATACTGTCCTAATTACTAACTGATAAACTATTAGATAATTAATATGAATTATTGTTAGAAGTAAATGTTATGGGTGAAAAGTAATACAAGATAAACATCCTACTTATCTTAAAATCTATTTCCAGTTTAGTGCAGGGTGCTAATTATTATCGTAATCATGATATACGTTTTTTTGTGATGATTGCATTTTTAATTACAACTAAAATTTTGAAACCCAATAGGCAACCCTTCCTACATCTTTTTTCTTTCCTTATCTTAAACATCTTCTTTCCTGCGTATTATATATTTTGTCGGTTTTATCAAAGCTTTCGTCACGGGTGATATTTTTATGCTTCTTGTACCCAACAAATATTATTTTACTTTAAAACTACTTGAATATGCTATGGCGATTTAACACAGGACAGTTAAATTTTTTCTGTTTTTTTATTCATAGTGGTTCATAAGTAATTTTGTTTAATAATGAGGTACAATACGTAATAATGTACTGTAAATATTGACGTATTTTATATTGTTTGATTATTATCGCATCCCTTCAGTTTAAGCTGTCCTTTCTATGAAGAGTATACCTATGCGTCTTCCCTATTTGAAAGTAAATACAGTAAAACCCGCTTATTGGAATAACGTTTGGAGAAAGCAGAATTATTCCAATAACCGGTATATTCCATTAACCGACTTTAGGATTGTCAGAATTCTGCAAAACAAAATGAGGTTATTGCACATCGCTTGAGATTTATACTATATAATTTTCAGCGTTATTTATCACAGCTTTAAGTAAAATAAAAGTAAGGATACTGTATTAATTATTTACTGAAGCAATTATTTAATTTAATTTAATTACAATGTCCATTAATTAGAGTAAAATTATGTTTTTACAAAAAAGGGAAAATTTTTATTTAAGGTACCTACATAGAATCAAATTTAAATAAGAGGAAGTAAAAAGAAAGAACTGACAAAATCTTGAAATGCTAAACAACATACTCTGAAAAAGATTAAAAGCCTTAGAAAAGGCTTAAATGCGAGTTTAAGTAAATTTTACAATGGTACAAGAAAAAAACATCCACTCTCAGATGTATTATTAGAGACATAGATTTATAACGCCCTTGTACCGTTATGTTTCAAGAAAGTGACATCAGTCATAAACCATAATTTGTCGACTATTATTATATTCTATTATGCGATATTCTTTTAAGCGAAAAAGTTTGTTAAGGATACAATACACTGACCGCCAAAATTAACGCACAATAAAACAAAAGTTAACATTTTTCTAGTCTATAAAGCATTTGTAAAAAAAAAGAACAAGAAACAAAGTTGTGTATATGTATTTTTTCTGTGTAAAAATGTAATTTAATTTAAACTAAGTTACTTTTTATATTCAATAAATTTGCATGACAATTATAGCCCTTTGACAACAAGATATCTTTCATTAAAAAAACATACGTTAATCTTCTCCGTCAATGTAAATAACGAATAAGAAATAAAAAATAAAAAAGTATTTATTTACTTATTTTTAATAGTAGCACAGTTACCTAAACGAATGTGAAGTAGAAATAGCACTCTCGGAAAAATCCCTTTTTCTGTAAACTACGCAGGTAATAACCTTTTGTTATATACCATATTATTCTTCCTCTACGGGGTTAGGCTCTTTTTGACGTAAATATGGCTGTCAATTTTAAGTGGAATAGACAATTACCCCTGCACGTCTGCGTCCCTCAGAAACTTCCTAAACTGGTGCTTAGCGCTCTTAAAGAGCAAACATGTTATGACCATGGAAAATAAAACTTCAAAAATGTTTTTAATTAATTAGAACAGAAACTGTTAAACAGTAACTACAAAAACAAGAAGAAAGCAACACACCCTAACGTTGAATTAAAAAATTTTGTCAAATTTGCAATTTTACAGATAAACAATGATTCTGTCAGATTTGAAAAATTTGCAAAAACGCTATGGCCATGGAAAACAAAACTTCATATCTGACAGAATTATTGTTTATCTGTAAAATCGCAAATTTGACGAAATTTATTAATCCAATCCGACGGTCCCTTGCATCAATTCCTAAAGCAACTCAATTATCCCGAAAAAAAATCATTACTAGAGAAAGATAAAGAATAAAACTTGGAGAATTGACAGATTTTGCCCTCTAACTACGTGAACTCACCAAAAATGAAGATAATAATTATGTTTTATACATCAGGGGACCTCCTCTAACAACCCTACAAAATATCAAAGCTTGCGTAAGCTTTTCTAAGAAAACCCCTAATTTGTACTATTTACTATTTTTGCTAATCTCTTTCATTGAAATGCCCAATGAGTACTTTATCGAAAACCTGGAAAGTGATAAAATAATCTCTGTTTTCAAATAATAACTAAGCGATTATAAAAATCTGATACGTTGTGTGCTTTTGTTTTGGCTGATAAGTACTTCTATTTTCAACATAACTCACTTAAGTATATATTCCAAATGTCCCAAGGTTTTGTAGAAATACAAATAAATCACCAAAAATTACATCAAAGTTAAGAAAAATTACGATCATTATTATTGCAGATAAAATAGTCATAGCGGTAATTGCAAAATTTAATGCCAATTTTAGACTGTCTGAATCTTGCTCGCTGAATTTGATAAAATATAATAGAAACGTTAATATATCTTAGTTTCGCAGCATACTTGAACTAAAATCAGACTAAGAATTATGGGCGATTCACATAAGATGTTCCCATTAAAATCATGAACTGTAACTCAACACATATGTTCTAAAGCTACTAGAAATATGCCCAAATTAAAAAACAAGATTTAATCTCAGTAGCTGCGTTTACAAACACCTGCTGTTTACTCAACACGTTCGTTGCTCCAAGGCCCACAGTGTGAGGCCTACAGTGATGGGAAAGTGGTGCCAGAGACCACACGCTGTGCGTCTGATGTACTTTGTTCTCTTTTCGAGATTGTCGGTGCTGGGCACTGTTGGAAAGCTTGGCCAGAAGTTCTTGGCCACTCTGGAGCTCATTGCACGGCTTCCTACTTTTCCTCCCTATATAGCTTATTCAATGCACTTCAAGTTTCAGGTGCATAAATGATTTTTTGCACGAGTGGTACTTATACCAATTTATTAAAGGAATATTAAACTTTACCCTTATAGTACGTATTGTGAAATTGGTACTTTAACTAAATGCTTTGCGTTGTCATTTTTGATATCTATATTTTTATGGTAACACTCTTTTGCTCTACAGCACGAAACTGCTACCTTATGACTTGTTTTGAGAGTGTAGAAAACACACGTGATCGGCTGCTGCAAGAAAAAACAATTTAGAAGACAAACAACTACTGTACCTCTTACAGTGGTAAGTACACAGGGTGTTATGTAAATACACAGCGGATGATACTACTAAATACCAAAAGTCAGACTTTTAAAATTTTACTTCTCACATGCTCTTCCTTTAAAAATATTAAAGCTTAAAACTAACCAATCGGGAATAAAAGTGCCCAGTATTAATAGTTTTTCCCCTATCACTTGATCTAGGATTTTTTTAATTTTAAAGAAGTAAAGTAATTGATCATCTTTAAGCCTTTATAATTTTGATATAAGAATAGACTGCTAATCTGTGACCGCTAACTTACATAACGCACTGTATAACATCAAAAAACTGAAAAGAGCAAGGTTTGAACCAAATTTAAAGACTGTATAAAACACTGAAAAATTGTTTAAATTTAATATTTTGGCAAAATAAGCATTTTCCAGAAAAACAGTGTTATCGGTCTGTTAATAAGAAAACCAAGTGGTTTTCCACGGTAAGTATTTTCAAAAAGGATCTTTTTTAAATCAGCTAC
>VTPC01087172.1:0-10081 GCA_011009095.1 Ignelater luminosus | reverse complement strand
TTTTTTTTTACTTTTTCTAATCTTTTTTCTCTGTGCTAGGGTTATCTTCATTTGGTCCGTAGGCCCCAATGATAATTATTTCTCTTCCAAATAGCTTCATGTTTATTCTTATGGGCTTTTCATTTATTCGTTGCCAGTCTTGTATTAGCCTTGTCCATTTCCTTTTTATTAGAATTATCACCCCAGGCTTAGCTCTCTTTTCCTTTCCAGTCCTACTCCAGCAAAAGAGTACTCCATCTATTGTCTTCTCTCTACTACCCTTCTCTTTTGTTTTACTAATAATCAGTAGGTCCATCTTGATGTTCTTAAATTTTTGGATGATTTCCTCATTATTGGTCCTCCATTCCTGTATATTTCAGGTTCCAAACATCATCTCTCCGTTCTTATCTTTTGCTTGTTTTTTTCCAATTAAGATATAAGTTTGAGACTCGAGTTGCCTTTGCAGAACTGTCCCCCGTATCCGATGGGGCTTCCACCTAAAGAGGTGTGGGTTCTTACTACCCGGAGATTGTTTATATCAAATTTCATTTTGCATCAAGTTTACGCGTTTCTCTTATTGTTTTACATGTACCAGGATTCTAAGGTTTGATGCCATAACCCTATTTTCCAACCGCCCACTCTGAGTCAGACACAGTCGTTTTGCTAGTTTTGGTCCGCCCCGGGTATTTTGTTTTCCCGGTACCACTCATATCTGGGAGGCATTCCCCTATCCGCCACCTGGGGAGGCGCCCGATGGAGGACTAGCAACCGCACACATAAATGCAACCACTTTTGGAATCGTAATGTTTCTAGATTTGTATATAATTTTTGACTAGTCTTAGTAGCATATATTGTTTTAGAGCAGATCGCCCTTTGAATTTGGCGATAGTTTTGTCGATTCATTGAAAAGGGCTGTTTTGTCTTGTCTTCATAAATGTATATCTGAGACATAAAGATGCCTCTTAGATATAATAAATTTCCGAGGAATTCTCCGGTTCTGCAGGATGATTATAATACATTTTTTAAAGGAGACATGTACATCGGTCTCTTTATATAGCGTTTAGGATAAAACGACTCATTATTAGACAAGTAATGAGCAAAAGCGGGAACTTTACTGTGGAACATGACTAATGTAACTATTATTTGGTACATATCAGTTTTTTGGTACTTCTTGTTTGTTTCTCTTAGAAGTATATCAATGTGTTTGTTAGTAAACTAGACAATGAACATGAAAAGGCTCCTAGAAAAAAGTTTCAGAAATATTTCTAGTGCAATTGATTCCCTATTTATGTCTAAAAGGATGTTACAGGTCCTGTATACAAGTATGTTAAAGCTCGGTGTAAACGACTGAAAAACTTTGGGCCATACAAAACTATTACCAGATGTTTAGGGTCTGACATGATTCACATTTTCCTTACCTTGTTCGTTTTTAGACAAAATATCATCTTCCAAAGACTCAGCTTAATCTTGCCTTTCTTTACAGAATGATCAAGAACTTCATTATCATGAATTTCAGCGCAACTGGAACCATTTGAATCTGCCTTTGACATTTCGTAATCCGAATCTTTATAGTTTGATATCTGAGATATTTTCTATTAATTCTTTAAGTTAGGTAAGTACTCTTTTCATCCAGAAAATAAAAATTAGGTTTGACACTCCAATACTACTGGGATACATAAGTTTCGCGGAGAACTACTACTAAGACAATTGTATCCCAACGTGTAAACCCACAATCTCTAACTATATTAAAGTAATAATGCAGTAACTGTAAAAGAAATGAGCTTAACTTGAATAATTCTAGAATGATTTGTATCAATTAAATGGATTTTTCTAAAACTAATAGCTCAGGAATGCACTTAATACATGCCAGACGGTACCTTTTGAGGTTATGGTATAATATTTACTACATTTGTCAAAATTTTTCAGTGCAAGATAGGCAACACATTATACACGTTAGAGCTATTTATGGTTATGACAGTTGGAAAAAGATTAAACAAACGTTATTGCAAAACTTTGGCGACCAACGTAATGAAAATTGTTTAAATCAGAATTTGGTAAATTTGAGACCAAAACCAGGTAAAAACCTAACCAGTTCTATGAAAAAGTTATGCATTTGTTGAACTTCATTTGTAATTATGGTGATTTACATTCGGAAGATCCAGAGAAAACTAGCAAGAGAGATTTCTTTACAAATCAGGCACTAAAAACATTTTTAGCGGGTTTAAGGGAACCTTTAGGACCCATAATTAGGGCAATGAGACCTGGAACTCTTGCAAAAGCTATGCAATTCATTAACGAGAAAGATAATATAAGATACTTTAGAAATTCAAATCAAATTTAAAGCTAGAAACCCTCACAAATACATAAAACTACCCATCAACTTCCACAAAATCACTATTATCCAGGCGATTCGCAAATACACATTCGTCCTGCAACACAAATATCCCAATTTCGACCAAATCAATTTCCTCAAGGACTTGTGAACATCTAAATGTTATAATTCCGCAACAAATTACTCAAAATTGCAAAATTTTAGAAACCTTATCTGTGGCTAAAAAGGGCTTGACTTTAGTAGAAATTCTGAACGAAACTGACTTTAAAATAAATCTATCTTTTACAGATTTAATTACGGTAATTCCTTTTGTGGGAAATAATCACAAGCTTTACCAAATTGATGTAACATCTAATAGCGAACAAGACTCTGATACCGGAGACTTATCCCATATGAACTCGGAAGAAAAGGAACAAATACTTAAATTGTGCAAAAAGTATTCTGACATTTTTAATATAGAAGATCAAACATTAACATTTCATAAAAACAACAGACGAAATTGCCGTGTGTACTAAGTCATATAGATATCTATTCATACATAAACCAAAAGTGGAACGACAGATAAAATCCATGTTGGAGCAAGGAATTATCCGGCCAAATAACTCGCCCTGGTCATTACCAATTTGGGTCGTTCCAAGAAGGGCAGATGCCCTGAGAAGAAGAAATAGCCTATTGTGGTAGGCTATCGCAAAGTCAAGCAGAAGACAACAGATACCCCTTGTCTAACATCACCGATGTGCTGAACGAATTGGGAAGATACAATTATTTCACCACTATATAGATTTGGCCAGCAGATTCCATCAAATTGAAATGAATCCGAAGGATACCCCAAAAACGGCTTTTAACGTAGAAAACGGGCATTCCAAGTACGTTAGGATACCTTTCGGACTCAAAAATGCCTCTGCGACCTTTCAGCGGGCCATGGATGATGTCCTAAGAGGATTGCAAAAGATATTTGTCTAATGTATCTAGACGATATAATTATATTCTCAACATCTCTCCAAGAACATATTGTCAACCTTACCTAAAAATACAACTGGATAACTCAGAGTTTCTAAAAAGGGAAGTGGCATATTTGGGTCACATTGGCACTTCTGAAGGCGTAAAACCAAATCCCGATAAAATTGCAGCCATCAAAAGGTGTTCACTATCTAAAACTACAAAGAAATAAAAACCTATTTAGGTCTTTTAGATTACTATAGAAAATTTATTAAAAAATTTGCACGTATAACTAAACCATTTACGATTTGATTTAAAAAGCGTACAGTACATTAAATGCTTTGAGGACTGTAAGAATTTATTAACAAACGATTCCGTCCTCCAATATCCTGACTTTTCCAAAGAGTTCAATTTGGCCACCAATGCAAGTAACGTGGCTATAGATGCCGTGTTATTACAAGGGCTTATCGGAAGTGACAGACCAATCGCATATGCTTTGAGAACATTGAACGAGTCAGGAGCAGAACTACAGCAAGATTGAAAATTGTATGGGCTACAAGGTACTTTCGACCATACATCTTCCAAAAAAATTCAATGGTTGATGTCGTTAAAAGAGCCGAACTCTAGCCTAGTGAGATGGCGATTAAAGCTTGAGAAATTCGAGTACACAGTCGTGTATAAAAAGGGAAAAGTCAACATCAATGCGGAAGCTCTATCTCGTATAGAGATACACACCAAAGAATTTTTCAGGTATATGGATGAGTTTAATCATCAACTAAACCTAAGAAATTCTCTGGATGATGACAATATGTCAACAGTTGTCAACATAACTGAACTCCCTGTATAGCAGGATATTACAGAAAAAAACGCAGAAACTGAAAAACTTGCAAGAAGATCATCCGAGGAAATTCTTGTCGGTAGTGAACCAAAAATCGAGCAGAATCCTAGACACTCGTCTGGGAAAACACTCACCGCAGAAAAAGACAATCCTGAGGAAGGTGTTACCATCCATTCAAGCCTTGAAGACCCAATTCAACAAATTCCATCATTCGAAAGAACACTTAATACGTACGACCATCAAGTAATATACGATTTTGTTTTACATTCGCCAACTAAACCTAAAATTCAACCTATTTCTTATCAAAGGGCGATTACTTTTTTTAATTTCAATCAATGACTTTGAAAATGACATCATTTATTTGCTTAAAAATCACCTAGATCCAAATTTCACTGATGCTATTCTTTTTAAAAACGAATCATACGTTCCGCAGATGTATTAAATTGTTCGAAAAACCTTTAGAATTTTGGCTTTTAAATTAGTATAGTGTAACGCATTATTAGAAGACAGAACGACTGCAAGAAATCATAAATTTCTACGAGAGTAAGTGTAATCATAGAGGCATTTTAGAAACAAAGACGAGATAGGAAGATCCTTTTATTGGCCAAAACTTAGAATAGACACTACGCACTATATAAATTTTTGCGAAGTTTGTCAAACCAACAAGTATGATAGAAATCATTCCAAACAAAAGTTAATGATCACGCCTACGCCATCTAAACCTTCTGAGATTGTTCATGCTGATACTTTCCAAGCACAAGGCCAAACGTTTTGACTATAATTGATACATTTTCTAAATACGCGCAGGCGTATTCCCTAAAAGGCGCATCAGTTATCGAACTTGTCAGAGCATTCGTTAATTTTTATGATCCATTATGGTCTGCCAAATTTAGTAATTATGGACAATGGTTTCAAATTGAAAAATTCAGCAGTCCAAGAATTTTTTAAAACTCACCAGGTAAATACTCTTTTTATAGCAGTCAATAACTCCCAATCCAATGGTGCAATCGAGAGGTTCCACTCCACTCTTATTGAACATCTACGTGTACTAAGGCATAAAGATAAAGATAAAATAGATATATTGAACCAAATGCCGTGTGCAATTTTCGGGTACAATAATTCAATTCACTCAGTGACTAAGCAAAAACCAATTGACATTATTAATGGCCATCTAAATTCAATAGATCCATTTAACATAAACATTAACAAAAAATTGTTGAATCCAGGAACATCGCGACGCAACTAAAGAAATTTATAAAAGTTTAAACGAATACTTAATTAACCAAAAAGAATCTGTTATCTAAAATCTTAACAAGAGTCGCGAAGATCCACTGACTTACAATTCCGATACCGATGTATATAGAAAAATTACCACTAACACTAGAAATTCGCAAAAGAAAAGGTAATAAAGAATAAAAAATTCAAGGTAAAATCTTCACGTAGAACCTATCATAAACAAAATTTGAAATGTCCACCGGCTAACCAGCCGAAATTGTTGCAGATGCTATCTGGCAATCCTTCAAGAGGTAACAATAACCAACCTCAACCGGAACCCAGGGATTCTACCTTACAAGCTAGATCCAGCAAGGATAAAATTTTAAACCCATACATTCATCCATTACCTTAACCTAGAACCCATTGAAAATAAAATATCTCTTGTAAAGCAGGATTGTCAAAATATTAGTTTTATCATTTCAAAACGTGAAAATCAATATTTCTTTGAATTAGATAACCTTCAAAGGGCTTTATTATGTCAATTATACTTGGCGGAACAAATTCAACTGTTTGAGTCCTAACATTCGAGTAAAACGAGGTCTTATTGATGGATTGGGCACGATCATTAAAGGTATTCCAGGAAATCTAGATGCAAATGATGCCGAATATTACTAGAAAAGACAATAAATGTCCAAAAGGGGATTGTAGAGGAATTCTTCTCTTGAGGAATATGTTGCGAGTAGTAAGGAGACAAAGATACTAAAAGTCTCCGCCCCTAGCCCAACCGCTTAAAGGGGGGAGGCGGGAAAGGTTTCTTTTGGCCGTTTTTCGCTTATAACACGGAAATGGTGCGTCGTACGGTGAAAAGTATTCGTTACAAAATAAAAGATAATTAAATTTCCTACTGTGTGAGGAAGTAATCCATCCCTCCATGCTTTCTTTCTGTCTATTCCCTGACGTTTGGTATTAGCCTCTTTATCCAGTTCGTCTTTTCTGTTTGACATGCATTCACAGTGTTTTCTTTTATTGTTCTATTGGTATCAGCTTCTGTCTTCTCGTATCTTCGTGTTTTTTCGTTTGCCATGAGGTCTATTGACGGATACTCCTTAACTACCTGTAGTACCTCGCTAGACACTGTTCTACACGCTGAACAGACTTTTAATAGTATTGTCCTTTGGAATTGTTTCGTTATCTTCTTGTATTTCTTTTTTTCAACGTTTTGTGCTATATTGGTGCCCCATATAATAATTTATTGTTCCACTCTTTTGAATGTGCATATATGGTTTGATTTTTACATTTAGTAGTGTAACCTCCCTTCTACCAGCAAAAAGAACTGCTTCTGTTTTCCTTTTGTCTTCATCCAATCACGGATGAGCAGACTGGTATGATTGATTTTCGTTTCCAAATACTTGTTTGTTCTTGCCTTTGGCAGGTCGTCCTCAAAGGCAAGTAGTATCATTCCTTGCTGTACTCTAATTTCTAAGACCGCGTCATAGTATAAGTTTCAGACTTCATATGTTACATCTATTTGCCGCTTCTCACTGATGTTTAGTTTTCTGTTGGTGAAATATCTACGTATTATTTTAATGAGGTAATGGCTTATTCTCCCACGCCTTAATTCATTTATGATACCTCCATGTGATATAATCGCCGTTATTCGCTTTCTTGGCTGCCTGTCTGAGATATTTTCTTTATGTCTCATTCCTCCCTCTAATCCGGCTGCTATTAGTCTCTCTAGCAATTTTTCAAATTCATTTATCATGCATAATGGTCGGTAGGCTTTTTCTTCTTTTTGGTTGTTGCTTTTTTTCTATAAGTACTAACCTCGCCTATTCTATATGTCAGGAAATCTGCCTTCTTTGAGTGCGTTGTTTAGTACTTTAGCTAAATCTTCTGTTTTCTTATGCGCTAAAAGCTAAGCTAGGTTAACCTGCGTTTTTAGAAAATTGATCATAACCTTTAAACCCTTCACTTTCGGCACCTAATTTCGGTAGCGTCGTGATTATCTCGGCAAGCCCGATCGAATGATATCTCACTCGACTCTCAATTCGGTAGTCGGGAATACGAAATTCTTTCTAATATGAATCATTACATACGTGAAGTAAAGTATGATATTAATTATGTAAGGCAATAAACTATAAAAAAGGATGATGGTACTTAGTCTGACAAAATGTTCTACCTAAAATTTGACATTACCATGAAGAAATTTTTATATAGGTATCAAAAACTTAGACACCAGTGTCAGACTGTCCCGGAAAATTAAGGGTCTAGAGACTGTGCAGGACTAAACCAGAGTAGAGACCACCAGAGCTGAAATTCAAAATCCCTTTCCAGGTCGTGAAAATAAGTAATTCAACGTTATGTCATGACATGGGGGGCCAAGATATCCGCAGATTCCGGCGCCAAATTGAGCCAGTCCGAGTTTAGAATACTCGCTTTAAAGTTTTAAAATGAAAACAGAAACAAACGATTGATCATATACAGAAGGATTAACTGAGTTCTAGGCTGTTTTTGACACAAAGTATTAGATCAAGATGTATCAACAAGAGCGTGACGGACGGCGTATGTTTAGTTTTCTAAGGAAATAAAGACAAAAGATAATAACGAGAAAAGAAGAATAAATTTACTTCACTTGCAAAAAGGGAACATAGCAAAAAAGTCACCTAAAAAGTGTACATGTCCAGAAAAAAGTGGACGTCTGCTACCCCTACCAGTACGAATAATTAGAGATAGAGGAAATGGCTGATTTTTGAAATAAGGAAAATATTCGACATGTACAAAATGCAATAGCAAGTCCAAGAAATAACGCAACATTTTCTAGTTCCCTAACAACTACCATTGGCGATAACTATTTTTTATCAACCCAAAACACGCGTATTGTTTAATTGGTCTTATGAGCCATCATTTGATAATAGTTTTAGTATTTGACATTATTCTTTGTGTTTAGAATTAGAGTTCATCTATTATCTTAACAAAATTATTCATCTTTTAATAAACTTGTAGTATTGTTTTTAATAATACTTACATTACAAAATAAATTTGACTACAAATCAGTTTTTAAATTTGCTGTTTATAACTATTATTGCTACCTACTAGCCACTTCTCACTTTTAGCTTCTGTTCAAAAAGAATAGAATTAGCATCGTAAGTACAGCAAAAAAAATTTATGGCCAGCAAAACCATATACGTATTAGATATGGGGTATTTGCAAAAGGGGTTGCCTAGGACCCAAAAATGTTTTATTATTTTTTATAATTTGATTTTGTTTCGTGTGCAAATTGTGTTCTACACATAAACACTCTCATTTGATGTAGCTGATGCTCAAGCAAAATAAACTAAGAGGACGGAAGCTCTTTTCAATAATAAAATCGTTTCCGTTCTCCACTTTCCGTACTTCCTGAAATATTTAATATTATCATCTCTATTCCATGGTATGCACTTTTCATAAAACGCGCGTAAAAGAGTAGGCGTGGTAAACTCCCAAAGCTAAAAATGTAAATGAGCAAAGACAAAAAATGGGAACATTGGTGGAATAGGGAGTGAAATATCTGACCTTTATTTAATCTGTGTCGATACCTTGCATCCACTTGCATCCTGGATACTACTGTCCAGACGGCAAACTTGTGAATGGAATGCAAGACTAAGATTATGTTTCCCAATTGTTACAAGTGGAATTTTCAAAAGAAAACTGCCAACGAACTCCGATGGAAATCACCGAAAGCATCGTACAACAAATCGAGGAATCTCATTACATAGAAATTTTCCTGAATGAAACACTGAAAAATGACATTCGGACCTCACCACGTTAAAGGGAAGTTAACTAATATACCTAACCTGTAGGGTGCCATTTCCAAACCAATGATTTTAACTATGTCAACAAGAAGAAAGTCAGCAGAGGTCAGCTAATGCTACTATCAGAAATTAACATTAATCGTGGGACTTCAGCTACAAATCTCACCAAGATAATAATAAGAACTTTAAACCTTGATACAATTCACCAGCTGCAGAAACAGCAACAAAATTTAAAACCATTAATACCAATTTACCATAAAAGCTCTCAGATTAATTTTTAGATTATTCCTCTCTACGTGATCCTACCTTATAACGTGTCGCATTCGAAGAAATTGGAAAAGGCCGAACCAAAATGGGCCAAGTCCTGTTGAAGAGCAGCAGCAACAAAATCCGTCGGCACGACCTGTGGCATTTTTCATCCAATGAAATAGGACACGATTTGGGTATGTAGGAGTTATAGTGCAACAACCTACATATTGTGATTCTTTTTCAAGTTTTATTGCTTGAGTTTTTAAATTATCTCGCTCTTCTGTTCTTGCCTGAAAATCGTTTTGTAATGATGCATTCTTACACTTTTCCTGTTCTAAAGTACTTTCATATTCAGCAATTTTATTTTGCAGTTTTTTCTCATTCTTAAGCCATGACTGCTCTGGTCCTTCTCCATTAGTGTCTTCCTTTTCAATCTTAGAAAATGCATCTAAACAGTCTTCTGGGTTGTTGGAACTATCTCCTGAAACTTCAATTTCTGACGACATTGTAATAAAAACCCAAAAGTGTAAGAAATTTTAGTTTACGTAACTGAAATATTTGTGGCGATGATTTTATTTTTAGACATTTTAAATGGAACGACTAGCATTTATTCTAGTTCTTTGATTTTCTTTCTTTTTCTGTATTTATAATTTCTTTGTTTCTCTCTGACTCCTGATAGTAAATTCTTTAAATGTTTTTTCATTATCATTTTATATTTTTCCATCCTTATTTTGGATT
>VTPC01087170.1:0-16777 GCA_011009095.1 Ignelater luminosus | reverse complement strand
TCTCAGAGTACTTTAGAGCAGTCAGTCGAACACGCTATTATAATCCAGGCTGCCACCGTAGTTTAGCCTACGTCGTAAGTGCAAGAGGAAATTGTGTTTATAATGAAAGTGGTACAGTGGACGTATATAAAAAGCCTAGTGTGCCTAAAATTCACTGACTGAGTTTGAAGTAAATAGGGCACTTCCGGTACGATATCTGGCAGTTTGGTTATGCCATAAGGTACACGGATGGTAATGTTACCATGAGGTAGAGGTGGATTAGTATTGACCAAAAAACTCGGCCTGTCATCCCTTACTCCGCCGTAACCCCCATGCAGACCACTCAAAAGAAGAGTATTTGAGGCTGCTGATTTACGTCGTGTGATCGTAAAAAAACGAAAGAAACGTTAAATTATAGCTAACACCTCTTTCTGTGCCATGGTACTTCTGACGTAACAAAACAATCTAAAATCGTACCAGAAGTCACCTATACAGTGTGTTCAGCGAGGAATGGGACAGCGCGATATCTCAGGAACGAATGCAGATTTTAAAATTCTGAAAACTTTGTTATAAATGTAAGATAGGGGCACATATTTTGCAATAAAAAGGCGCTACCTAACTTAATTTTTTTAAATGGAATACCTTACTTTTTATTCGATTTTTGGAATTTGCAAAATATTTGTGATAACTTTCCTTATAACTGCTACCAACCTATCTGGTTTACTTTTTGGGGAAATAATAATTTTTATAAATTTAACACAAAGATGTAAAAGATTTTATTCTGTAGAGATAATAAGCAATTTCTTCTACATTTCTGGAGCTGGCCATCTTATAGAACCATTAGTAGCTATCCATCGCCTCGGAAATACTCTAATAGGTCAGGTACCTCTTTTGCTTAACAATGTTAATTTAAATTTGAGACAGGCAATATATTTTCAACAAGACGGCGCTCCTGTTCATAACAGTAACATGTTGAGAAACCATCTGAACAGGGTATTTCCGAGACGATGGATAGGTACTAATGGTTCTATAAGATGGCCAACTCGTTCTCCGGATTTAACTCCTTTAGACTACTTTCTTTGGGCACATTTAAAAAGTGTAGTCTACGATACACCTTCCAGAAATGTAGAAGAATTTGCTTATTATCTCTACAGAATAAAATCTTTTACATCTTTGCGTTAAATTTATAAAAATTATTATTTCCCCAAAAAGTAAACCAGATAGGTTGGTAGAGTTATAAAGAAAGTTATCACAAATATGTTGCAAATTCCAAAAATCGAATAAAAAGTAAGGTATTTCATTTAAAAAAATTAAGTTAGGTAGCGCCACCTGGCGATGACGCATTTAATTTAAAAACCTTTTATTGCAAAATATGTGCCCCTACCTTACATTTATAACAAAGTTTTCAGAATTCTAAAATCTGCATTCGTTTCCGAGATATCACTCTGTCCCATTCCTCGCTGAAAACACTGTGTACTCCGAACCCGGCCAGTGTTTTTTAGGCACACCAGGTTTTCTATGCAGTATGTCTATTGGTGTACTCTCACTACAAACACAATTCTTTCTTGTATTCGATGACTTTCCAAAAAAAAGCAAGATTTAGAGAAGAGCGCCTGAACACGCCCTCGTGCTCACTAGGTTGATCGAGGCAGACTTTCAGTGTGACCTAAAAATTTCTATATTCTCTTTGAACCTAGCATACAGCAGAGGTGGATTACGGTGCACTCGTAACACGAGTGGATGCACTCTTCATAGTTGCTGCTGCGCCAGCTCCGGCAGTGGTTAGGCCGATGGGGTAGCGAAACAGCCCAAACATTGAATACCTTCTTCCTCCAATTCATTTTATTATTATTAAAAGACCTTCACGTAGCGTTCTCTAAACCAAATTGCAATTTCCGCTCCATTACCGAAGAGGCATATTGCTTTGGTTTGATTTGACTTTGAGCATACAATAAATACTATGTAGAAGGTAGCACACAACTTACTACAATAGATATGGCGATTTTACAAGAGTATTGTCGACTCGACTTTGTATTTCTTTCTAAAGTTATTAAATAAAAATCACTTTTCGTACAGAAATCAAAATATATGGAGGTAGGTTTTCACAATAACAATTGTTTTTGTTATTAAGTCTTGTTAAATAACAATACCACACCGGTAAAGAAACATTTAAAAATTGCCATTCAATGATATTAAAATTTAGTAGGCGTTCCATTTAAAAAAGTCTGCCTTCACGTTCTATCTTGGTATGATACAAAAAATCATCGCAAAAACATCGTTTTCATATTCATTACAGAGATACCAGATTGAAATCGTTTTCATTTTTAGCCAATATCCAGTAAGCTGCTGCGGTTTTTGTACAATAAATTTAATCTGTCTTGTCAGAGGCGTATTTAAGAATTTTGTAGCAAAGGTGTTTTAAAATTTTGATTGTTTACACAATATGTTTTTATTATAAAAAGGGAAATATTATACATACTACACTACTAACAACTTGAATTTTAATTTCCTCTTCCTGTTTGAGTAAAGTATGTAGTTCGATTAATACGCCCTTCTGGTACGATAATGATATTGATGTTGCCTGCTACATAGATATCCTAAGCAACAATTTAATATGTATAAAAATAACCCTAGTAGTACATTGGTATCTCTCTTAACCAATCATTCAAATCTCTCATCATATAAATTTTAAATAACAATACTTACTTCATCATCTGCAACCTCTTACTGTGATCGGATGTGTTGCATACCACCGAGATATAATAAATGTATTCTGCAGTTGAGTATTGAATATTGATGCATTTTATAGCGTGATTAGTACAAATAAACGTTGACAGACGAGGCCTCCCAACATGATAGTTCACCTACTGATGATTAGTCGATATTCAACATGATCGCTTGATAGCACAGACGGGGGTCGATCCCTTTAACTTTTAGTTAGTAGTGCATTTATTATTGTTACAATTGCCCTGTACCGTTATATCAACATTTCTAAGATAGGTAACTATCGATTAATCAAAATATTTGTGGGTTTTTGTTCTTGAAATATTATCATGGTCAAAGTTAAACTTGATAAGATTGTTCTTTTCTCTTACAGGTGCTTTGATTGGAGTGCACTGCACACACGGTTTAAATCGAACTGGTTATCTCATTTGTAAATACATGGTTCAACGCAATGGTGTTCCTGCAGAAAAAGCTATTGAAGGTGAGATTTACTACTTTGTTTAAGTTACTACTAACTAGTTGCATTTTTCTAACCCTCTTTGTTTTAGTAGACAGATGTAAACGTGTAATTATTTTTAGCGGTTTAGTAAAACTGTTAAATCAACAATTATCAGGGTGCAGTAGTGAAATTTAAAAAATGTAGTCCGATTTTAAATTTGGTTGTGGTAGTGGTAGTTAAGTATCTCATGAGATAATATTTTTTACTGACATTTCTTCAAAATTAATTGAGGTATTAGTAGCGGCGAGAACAGATTAATTATTGGCCAGCGGTCATGTTACATTGTCGTAGAAACTGATATAAATCACAAGAATAAGTTATTAATGACCATGCCGCTCGAAATCTGATTAAATTTCGTTATTAACGCCTGAGAGATTTTTGCAGGATCTTTTAATTATTGTTTAATCAGTGCACGAACACCTAACTGTTCCTAACGCTTTAAGCATTTAGAAAAGTAGAGAATTGGGCACGGCTTGGTTTAGTTTGCTCGCCGAATGCATAAGCTTATAGGTTAAAATTATGGAAATATTTTTGTTTTTCAGATTTTGAAAGTGCTCGTGGACATAAGATGGAGAGGGATCTTTACGTTAGTGATATCCTAGGAAATAAAGAATCAAATACTACTTTCTCATATAACCGAGATGAAATAAAAACCGCAACCAATTCTTCTTTCTATGGTGACTCTCATCGGTCGTCTTCTGATCGCAAAATGTTATCAGAACGATCATCTTTGGAGTATGATCGCTTAAAAAGGCTTTATCATCCATACCAGCAACGATCTCCTTTAGATGGATGTTATAGTGGAAATGGGCTACGATATTCAGACCGGAATATATTTTACCCTAGATACAATAATAGAAATTGATGACAGTGTAGCAAATTACATAACAGCTAATTGATTTCCGAAATAAAATCTTGCCTATGTGGAGAATTCAGTTGATCTATTTCATTTTTGTTTTTTAAAGTTTTTTGTTACTTAATAATTCGGTCAACTGAATAATCAAGTATCTTGAAATTAATTTTATTTACTTACTATATGTTATGTTATAGTAGGTGTGTGCTAAAATTCTGTTACATTTGGATAATGAAACTATTAATTTTGTGAATAAATTACAGTAATTCCTATTTTTATAATAACTATTTATGTGCGGTACCGATAGAAGAGTAAATTCTTTATTTCCATGTTGAAGGTTAACTGCAGAGCACTTGTTTCGAACTATTTTAATTAATACGAAGGAAAAAACATTGCGTAAGCATATTTATTATAAAACAAAAGAGTTTATGTGCCACAACTACGGTAAGATTACTTATACTAATAGTCTGATAACAAGTTTCTTTCAAGATTTTGCAAATAAATCAGGTTTTCAAGTTAAATTGTTCTCTGTGGAACTCAAGTTATTGATGAATGCTGTTGTTTTCTCAGCCGTGAAAGGACAGTTTATGTCTAATCTGAGTGAAAGGTAAAAATATCTCGAAACAATCTCCATTAGTTATCAAAGTTTTAAGTTCGAGAAATACGAGAGAAGCCGTTTTAGTATTTAAATTTGAAATTGTACCTTCAAAATGAAAGATCAAAGCTTATAGCACTAACAATTCTGAAAAACAACCATCTGGAGAGGAACCCTATCGTAGCATCACTATAAGAATAATGTGATAGTAAGTATCAGTATCATTTACTTTATGCCTAGTACTTGCGCTCATTAAGATCTATCCTTCTGCATAATTTGCTTTGAAAGAGGATGAATGATTTTATGTAGGATATCCATAATGTTACTTGAGGGACCTGTACCGAATTCTTTGATATTCCAAATGTAGAGACATGTTCCTCTCGTCTTTTGTGGATTGTTCTTTTTGTTTCTATAACTTTGAAAAAGAAATCATCTAGTGCACTTAAAGTCGCGACGCTTTAATTCTTTTATTCTTTACATTTCTGCAACCCGTCAACTTTTCTCTTTTGTTACGTAATAGTAATCTTTTACCTAAAAGCAGCGCAACGTTGCAACTAGCACTACTACATGCATTTAGTACTTTGCTTGGTGGTTTTATAACGAATTACTTTTACTTACTTGAACCCGTTTATTTTTAAATATTTACTTAAAAGGTATCTGTCCCAAATAATAAGCACCGTGACTCGCTTACGAGTCACCGCATCCCCGCTCTTATATTCCCTGAGACAGCGCGTAATCCTACCTCGACCACATTGCTTCTAATTCGCGTATCCAAGTCCATTAAACAGTTTGGATATTATAGTTTGTATTCCGCTTTCGAATAATAATTTGGTGGTAAGATAAAATCGAATATCCCACCGATTACACATTATGTACCGATACCGACATCACTTACACCTCCGATAGACCGTCATCATACACATACCGTTACTGACATTATCTACATGTCCCACCGTACCGTACCGTTACCGAAGCCTACTCGTACACAAACCACCGACTTCAAGTAACTGTTCCGTCAGCACGTCTTTCCTTCCTTCGCCCAGTATGCAAGTAGTGTCTATTTCAATACTGACTGACTTTGTTTGTTGAATAGTAAACTTTAACCTGCACAGGCTTTTATTTCTTCTGTTTGTACTTTGCCTCCATTTATAGCTTTAGCTTAGTGTGCACCGCCTTTGAGCAGATCTCTTTGCATCGTTTCTCTACTGCAGTCACCTGGATCCAGTGATCCGTAGGAGAAATTGCAGATACTGAAGAGATCCCTTCAAGATCTTCTTTAACATCGCCGTCCGTAAAAAGCGTTGTGTGTCGTAGAGTAAGTGGGGTACATAAGTATAAGTTATCATTCCCAGAAATTAGCTATGTGATATTACCTTGATACAAGTCTCTGCATTCGGTAGTCAAAGGTAAGTTTTCAAAATTTAATTGTTATATAGTTTAGTTTTTTTTTGACAAGACAAATATTAAAATAAACTTTTGACGTATCAAACAAACTGGCCCTAAAATTGCGAAACCAATAGGTACCAAACGTATTAACTGGATTTTCGACTATTTAATATTGGTATTTTCAAAATCACCAAAAAGACATAAAATACAAAGCTAGTAAAGAATTATGCAATTGACATTAGGAAGTTGCTTCATGACCTTTTCAGTATACAGGGTGATTCTGAAATAAAGGGTATCCTTTTAATAGGTGATAAGTGAGGCTGAAGGAAGACAAAAAATGAAGAAACGAAGTGACTCCGTGAAAGTTGAAAATCTTCACAATTTTCCGAAATATTAAATACTGAAGCCGCCTCTGGTTAGAGAAAGGAAATTGTTCTTTGTATTTTCGCCTTCAGAGTAAAAAGTGAAAGTTAAGGAGATTTACGGTTGTTGTAAAACCATTGTAGTGCAAGAATGAAAATTTGCCAGACATGCCTATTTTCTTTGAACTAACGCAGGTGTGGTAGCACAATGAACAATAAATGCCATCATAAGCTACCCCCTGGACATTTTCAACTGTCCCTTCTTAAATCTGAAGTTGAGGAGATCAAAGAAATTGTGATATGTTTAACAGGCAGGGTTGTTGAAATGTATTAAGACAGTAAAAAGATAATAGCATAATTTATGTCACGAGCAATTAGACTCCAGTCTCGCAAGCAACATTTTAATCCCTTATTATTATTTAGTCATTTGAATAGAAAACATTATGGAAGATACTACTAATTATCGCTTCTGTATTTAACTCAATTCCATAAAATCAACCAATTTTTATTTATGTAGCATAATGCTTATTGAAGTTTTTGGTTCTTCGGAATTTTACAGAAAAAAGTCACTAACAGTAAAATTTTAATATTTTTCCGTTTACAGATCAAAAAGTAAATGTTATGAACGTGTCTATAGGTTATTTATGGCATTGTAGAAACCAGAAAAACTGTTATAAGCGTTTAAAGTGCGAGAAAGGTTTGGTGTGTTTACCATGCTTTCGGCGAAATAGCGGTTCCTTTTAACATAAGCTATCGCCTTCTTTTATCTCGAGCAAGTAATAAATAGTAAGTCTGTCAACTAAGCAAGTACAGCAACTTTATTTTACCCCCCATCATGTTTACTTTTTAATCCAAAAAAGCGAGAATTATAAAAAGGTTTCTCGTCAAAACGTTTTCTTGGAGATTAAATATTTGGTACCTGCTTCTTTGAAAGGCACTGGCTTTACCCTAACAACTAGGTACTTCCAATTTCTTTTTCTAAAAACATATTTCAATAGTAAAATGAAGGTCGCTGACTGCTGCCTATTTAACGCGAAAATATAGCTTCTTTTGTTAATGTCAGAAATGCGAATCACATTCAAAAGCGCCCGAAAAAGGGCCATAATTCATAATTCAATCTTCTTTCGTTTTCTTGTAAAGACTAAACAGAGTATCGCGACGTTTACGCATTCATGTTATCACCTTATTACTCGAAAGACGGGCAACTTACTAAAATATTACAACAAATGTTGAAAATGACCACCGTCGACCTGAAGACAAGCCTCTATGCGTCGGTGAAAACTGTTACGCACACGAGTAAATATTCCAGCTGTATTGCGAATTTCTGCGGCTGCTGCTAAAATGCGTTGTTGAAGGTTTTCCGCCTTTTCGACTTCCGTGTGATATACAACAGACTTCATGTGACCCTATAAGAAGTAGTCCATAGGATTTATGTCAGGCCATTTTCAGTTAAATGCTGAACCCGTTGTACGTGATAGGGATGTAATAAGTACGACTTTAATATCCGATGCGCTGTTGCTTGGGAAACGTTCACGTCGCGTGCGATACCGCGGGTACTTATTGTAGGATCTTTATTAATCATATCTAATACATCTTCTTCCGCTTGAAGAAAGTGTGGTGCCCGTTCTTGTCTACGGCCTTCATACGTTGCGACGGTGCTACCTGTATCACGAAGTCGTTGTATCGTTTGCAGTATTGTATTCCGCGAAGGCTCTCTTCGTTGTGGAAAACGATCGGCGTACAGTCGTTTTGTCGCTTCTACATTATAATGACATTCTCCATACATTAAAGTTATGCCTGCCAACTCTTGAGTGGAAAACATCTCGCTCACTTTAAATTTTTTCACACCTTGTCACTCTCAGGAAAGTCAAAGACCGACTAATTGTGACAACATGTTCCGATCCTTACATATGTAAATAGCTACCTGCCAATGACAAGGAGGGTCAGTCAACCCCTATCGATTTTTACTTAAGTAAAAGTATGAGAGCAGGACCGGCTTGGCTTAGCGATTAAATTTCAAAAGTCTTTTTTCTCGGAAACTATGCAATTTTTACCTACCTTTTTTTTATCGTAAATGTATGTACTATCACACCGCTATCCACCTTTAAGAGGATACCCTTTATTTCAGAATCACCCTGTATATCTACGAAAGGGAAAACAATGGAGCCCTTTAATGTTCTCTAATACCATTAAAAGGCAACGTAAATTAACGAAATTGAAATAAACACCTGGAAATGTTCTTTAAATGGTTTTGGATCAGAAGAGAATGGCTCACGAGTTGTCTAAGCCATTTTATAGCCAGAACGTTGCTTTATCAATAAAGGCCAATAAGAGCATTTTAATTTCCTGGCTGTCATGGCAAAATATTAAGAAATGGGAAAAGAGAGGCCTTTCCACACTACCAATTCCTCAGTCTCGATGCAACGAACAATCTTCGTAAGAAGAGAAATGTCTTTGTAGTGGAACAAAAAATATCAACAAACCAACACGTCTTCCTAGGAAATTTCTTCCTTAATGGATTTTGGAAATTCATCCATAATACCTTAATTAGAATTTACTGAATCATATATGAATACAATAATTTGTGATTATACCTATATGAAAAATATTTCTTGTAGCGGAGTTAAACTAACTTACTAACAGCAGTAAGTCTTATTAAGGTAATCTACAAATGTCATCTCCAACTAGAACACAACTTGAAATCTTTAACCCGGCCACACTGGTATAGACACAGTTGGAAAACCCGGTAGTATTGATAAAGCTCGACAAATCAAGTCGCTTAAAGACCAGAAAAACCTCATCGATCTGAAAACTCCGACTACCTCAATAATAAGTCCGAAAAGGCTGTAACAAGAACCCACGCATAATTAAAGGTTTTATACATTGTTACTTTATAATTTTAGCACCGACTACTGAGTGGTAAAGCCCCGTAAATTTGATCTTAGACTCGAAAGATTTCTTCTCGATTCCAGACTCTAACTCACGTGGGTCCATTTATACTATGCTAAGTGTATTAGTGGCAAGTATCATCACCGTAGACCATCCGGGCCAATTCCATAATCATACTGAGTATTCTAAACAAAGTAAACTTTTAGTCTAACGTAATTAGCGAAATAACGTTTTGTAATCATACTTTTGCCAAACGTATTAATACATGAATAAAGTTGTTTAAATTGACTCGAAATATTTAATCGGCTTTGAAATTCCGACTGGCCCAAAAAGCCGATCTGGTCCGAAAAGTTTCAACGGCCTGGCTTGATTGGCCTGAACCGGAGTTTCACATTGGAGTATGCAGAGATCAACTTACAAATCTAACGCGTACAATTGCCAGATTGTGCTATTTCATAGGTCGCAATCTATTCCCGTCCTTTCCAGTCGGTAGGGCTAGACAGAATTTCTTTAACTTTGCTTCAGAGGTGCCTTCATTACCCTCTTTTTCAGATTAGAGGTACATATATAAATCAGCTTGGCAATGGGGTAACTAGATAGCTGCTAAATTCTTTAAGCCGATCAAACATCTTCTTTTTAAAGGAATTGATTCTTGATAGTTAAGTACCTGTTAGAAAGATTTTATGTTAAATATTCTTTCTACAAAAATCATGAAGCTTATAAACAGAGAACGTTTACAAAAGCTTCATTCCCTGCCATAGTACACAAAGTAGAGAGGGTCGCTCAATAGAGGAGTTTTACTTGCCTACTGTTCTTCGATATAGAAAGAGCAGTGGTAAACCCGAAATGGTTACAATTTGAGAATCCCTGCAAGCAAAACGATTGATCTCTATTCTGGTTAGCTGGTGAAGTTTACATTAGAAGATACTCACATATAGCAAGGAGATTCATCTGATTGAGTCCATGCTAATGAGAAAGCGTACAAACTCGCTAAATACGAGCCCTGGACGCCTGTCTAGGGATGATACTCTTTCTGAGCAAGATCATGCCATCCTTAAATTCACAAATTTACGAGATGCAAAGGAGAAAATTGGAGAAGAAGCAGAAACTATCGCAAAGCTCAAGACCATATTGCTGATTTATTTCGATCAAGATGAACTGGCTGATGGAAGAAAGCCGAGTTCTCTAAAGCTTTTAAGTGGCATTCTAGTTGGTTACTACACTTTAAGAAAGCACCCCTTATCAATAATTGTGCTAAGAGAGTCTTATTTACAAAAGATAGTTTATTTAATTATGGAGATATAGATGGACGAAGTATGCCTAATTACATATACTTTTTTGTAGGAAACAAGGCAACAATAAGGGTATCAAGCAAATGGAATTCAAAATGTTCACTGTTCAACAAACCTTCTTTATTTATGTGAACGGTAATTTCACTATAAAAAATAAACTAAAAAAGTAAATTGGTGTTTAAACTAGTCCGTCTGTGAACAAAGTTGCATTTAGTTTTAGAATACTGTGTGCAATTATTAGTCAAAAAGCCAAAGATGATTAATTTTTAAAATCAAAGTTGCATTTATTTTTTATGCAGCAATTCACTTTACAACTTAGTTTTGGGCAAATACTTCCGACCGCTAGAAAATTTTAATCTTCCGTTAAATGGTAAATCGCAACTATACTTTCATATGTGTAGAGCAATGTTTACCTCAAAACCAATAGACAGTAATGTATCTTTAACAGCTATCGACTTAATTTTATTAGGTTCTTGTCTCGTTCCATACAGATGAGAATTATTTAGTATATCAGGTATTTAAAGGTTTTGGTTACCCGTAGAGATATCCTATCATAAATTAAATGGAATTGCGAAATTATTGAACAGTGGGCGGTTTGTTGCGTACGTTTCTCACGAGATGCGTTGAAACAATGTGTTGAAGATGGTATAATAGTTGCGGTGATAAAATATTTTCTGGTTTTTTCGAAGAAGCTTGAGGTGTTTCTTAATTGGAAATTGTTAAGAGTATCGAACTTATAGCCTGGAATTTTAAACAAAACTGTCTGTAATCTTGGACATCTTTCTAGGTTTTTCTGTTCCTATAGGGCGGTAGACACTAATTAAGTACTAAAGGATGGTTTTAGGGAAAGATATCAACTTAATCTCGAAGTAAAGTGAAACAATTTATCGGCTTCAGATTGAAAGATAATATGGGAAACAGTGATTCTAAACAACCTACCGGTGTCAACTACCGGCGCCTCTGGATTCTTATCGAAATCGTAAAGCGACCAAATTTAAAACGACAAAATTAATATCAGAAGCATTCGAAGAACCATCTCGTAAAATTTCAATTGTTCAAATAATGCCAGTACATTGTCAGCTAGAAAATAAACAAATATTAATGATTTCTTGAGATCTGTTGATTATTCAGGACTTGCTTTATACAACAGCAAGTCTAATCGATTTTTGTTGTATATGAAACGACCCTCATAATTCTATTCTTATACGAGTGTCGTTTCTTCGCTGACAAAATGGTGTATTAGTGAAGGTGCTATTGTTCTGCGTCAGTCGTTATTAGTTGGGACGTTGACAGGTGAGAGAAGTGAGAGAATCACTTGACCGACACCGAAAGTTAACTAGCCAATTCGTTTCCTTTGAAGCCTGCTTTATTTAACTTGCTGATGTTAAATTATATTGCCGACACTAGAAGATGTATATCGCAGACCTTGTTTTACCGAAACGATACTTTTAGCCACTTAGCTACCTACCTACAAAATTTTTGTAAAGATAAAAACCAGCTTCTGTTATTGCTATGCTGTATAGAAGAAAGGAATGGAAAAGCACCAAATGCAATTTCGACTGACGATATATGTAAGGTATTAATAATTTCTTTCGATTTAATTTCTAGTACCTATAAACATTATGAAATCGATCACATCAGATATTAACAAGGTAAGCAAAGTTTTGCGGTGAATAAACTACATTTTGTATTTTATTACAAGTAAGCGGAAACGCACAGTATAACTGAAATCGGAAATTTAGTTTAATAATCAGAACAGTCAGATTTTCTTATTGTACACGATGTTTAAGAAAGTAGTGCGTACCTAGTTTTTAAACCTAAGTTTCCGATGACTCCTTTAATTACATATAAAAGTTTGATATAATATTAAAAAATAAAAACTACGTAAACGTACTTCAGCTATGGAATGAGAGAACGCGAAAAAATTATTCGTGTTTATGAGAGGCGTATCATACTGTTTTTAAAGAAAGTATGTATTTTCCACCAAATCTTTGCTTATAAAGATATTGACAGTAATTACATATGTATAATACAGAAGACCTAATTAAAGTCACAACCACACAGAGAATTCTTTCCGAGAAGCTTTAAGTTAGACGGTGCCGTCCCGAACATACAGTGTGTCCGCGGATTGAGTTACTCGAAAATCAAATTGCCATGTTTGAACTGCACCTGCAGAAACAGCTAACATGGCAACCTGATTTTTGAATAAATTTAGAACTTAGTCGTTTTTTAATACTAAAATAAATGCGTTTTTTTAAATTTTCTTCATTATTGTTGATAACATCAAAATTATATTACCATTATTGGAGGTTTTGAAACAAGCAGAAAATTTTATCAAGAGTGACATTTTGTCCTAAAACCAATAATAAAAAAGTTTTTTCTCTTGTCAACTCAATCCGCGGACACACTGTATACTTGTGAACTTACTTATTTTGTTATTGTAATTAGTACGTACATATTACAAATTGTGAGTAGAGGCACGTACTTTCTAAATACTTCTAATAATATTCGAACAGTAGATATCTATTTAAAAATCAACAAAAAAACATTCTGTAATGGAGGCGAGTCTACAACTTTTATTCGTTACTGGCAAGCATGCATGAATTACAACTTGAAATTGATGAAGTTCTAAACGTATGAACCTGTAAAAATGCACTTGGGTTGGCTAAAAGACCAATCTCAACATTATTGGATTTATTGTCCAATAAAGAGATCAGTGGTGCAGAATAATACCAGCGGAGACGCAGTTCCATGATATCTTCATAGGTGGATAGACATAATGTGGTAGATAATGGTATTTTCTTTCCTAATATTTGGTTACATACGGTTATGGGCGAGTGCCGACTGTTGTCTTCCCATGGCATGGCAGTGCTAAACATCAGTTCCTTTCCTCTGATATTCTGTAGATTTATTTTACTATTTTAATGGTGATGGCCTATTCGCACCAATTTACATTAATATAAATAGGTCATATACAGGGTATCTTAACAGTCTGTAGTTCCTTCGGTATAGATTCGTTATTTGCAGAAATATAAAAAAATATTACTAGGAAAAGCTGTAAAGAACGATTGACTGTACTTTCTAAAATTATTTTTGACAAAATAGGCTATTTCGTAAAAGAGTGACACATAAAGCTAAAATTTCTTAAATAAAGCACTCTGTATATTTTACTATTGTCCAATGCTTATTACAGTGGTATAGCACTGTGGCGCTCTGAAACAAAATAACTTCGGCATTATTCAATTCTTTCTTGTTACGCGTTGTCAGATTTAACAAGCAGTCTTGTGCAATTAAGAAACATTTGATTGTGAAAACTGTGCTAATAAATTTCAATTTCTGATCTATCGAGGTGTTGGGACGCTTTCTTTGTCGGTTCCTGTGTACAGTTGAGGTTTTCTCGAGTGAGCGTCTTTCTGTTACTTTTATAAGGGTTGAAAGTACAAACCCCATCAAGGTAACTAAATGGAAAGACGAAAATCCAGGGGTCAATTGGTTTAAAAAGCTAAAAGTTTTTTTATTCGTGTTCACCACTATTGAGGTAGAGACGACAATGTCCTCTGCGCTTAGTAAGAGTTGGGAATGTACCCACCACAACAATAACATTCCATGTGGGAGAGTAGTAGTATCCATTACGGAGTACCACGTACAGAGGAATAGCCTCGTAGGGCTCGCACTGAGAGAATCATATCAATGGTGCCCACTACACAATGTCTAGCGAAGTCACAAAAAATAGCTGTATCCAGCATACGCATGAAAGAATAACCCCATAGGGGCGTGCACTGCAATACGTAGTACCGAGAGAAATGATGCGATTATCTCTGGAGCAGAGGTTCCATATCACATCCAAGAACTACCAGCTCATACGGAGCATGTAATACAGTTGCTTACCATTTATTATTCACATTACCTTCTTGGATTGTGGACTATTCGGAACGGGATCTTTAAGTCATACTAATGCCTTTTGGTCAGCAGTTCTGATTTTATACTCAAAATCAAGTGGAACTGTCAGAGTGCGGCTACACTTCCCACGTTCTCTATCACACGTACAGAAAAAGGAGAGATTTACAAAAATAATTAATGAATTATAATAACAGTTGTATACAATTAACAATTTACGTACAGGGTGGCCCAACGAAAACGAATAACTCCCAGAATAATAATTTTTTGAAAAAACACAAAAACACATCGATCGGTATTGAAAGGGGGACATCTTTTGACGTACAATTCGAACCCTGAACTTCAACCCATAGATGGGCCAACCCCTCAAAAATTTGCAATGGGAAGGGCATTCAAGTGGCACATGATTAGAAAGGCCTTTCAATTCTCCATATTGCCTTGTTTGGATTTTTAAACTTGATCGATGTGTTTGGAAGATACAGGGTGCGGAATCTAAAACGCAGAAGGTTTCATAGTCTTCAAACTTTTACATTTGACATTTGTTCTCATTTAATTTGACAATCTTGTATCAATTGTAGACAAGTCTGTCATGTTTATTTTTTATTTTTCTAGTGTGGGTGGCAAGTGAATTTTCTAGTATTTGTTGTTATAAATTAAGAAAAACTTGCCGCCCACACTAGGGAAATAAAAAATAAACATGACAGACTTGTCTAGAATGGATACTAGACTGTCAAATTAAATGAGAACAAATGTCAAATTTAAAGTTTCAAGATCATGAAGCCTTTTATGTTTTAGACTTCATACCCTGTATCTTTGAAAGAAATTTACCGAATTTAGAAATTCGAATGGGGCAATATGGAGAATGGAAAGGTCTTTTTAAAGATGTGCCACTTAAACCCCCTTCTCATTAGAACTCTCTGAGAGGTTGATGTCCACTCCTAGGGGGCTGAAGTCTAGGGTTCGGATTGTACGTCAACAAATGTCCCCCTCCCAATACAAATCGACGTGTTTTTGTGTTGTTTCAAAAAATTATTTTCATAGGAATTATCAGTCTGTTTCGTCTTCCTTGGGTCACCCTGTATAATTAAAAAAATGGAATAATGATTAAATCGGTCTAATAGTTAAAAATATTGCATTGAAATCAATTTGTTCTATAAGAAATTATTGTTGTATACTTTATAGTTTAACTGTGAAAATTGACACAGCATAAGAAATGAATGGGTAGGATTGAAAAATATAATTACATTTAACACGAGAACAACAAGTTCTCTTGGAAATAGTAATCAAAAAATTAAGTAAGTCTGTTCAAAATTCAACAACCTTAACACTTCTTACAAAGAATTGCGTACACTTATTCAAGTAATGTCAGTAAGGAAGATCACAAGGTTTTCATGATTTTAGTAGAAAGTATGGCTACCAATTCTAAGAAAGATTCTGATGAAGAAGAATTTTATTTTACAATGGAGCAAGTAATTTAATACCGAAGAAACGGGAAGATTTCTAATCGAGGACTTGGATTATACATGACTATTGATACTTTCCGACTGAATACGAAGTTTCCATGTAGACATATACTTGCCGCTAGGAAGAAGCAACAAATAATATTGTATTCTGATAATTTGACTTGCAGAAGGTTTTATCGACGGCACTATTTACAAACGCAATTGGTAGGAGATCAAAAACAATTTTTTTCAGAAGAATCGAATGCAGATGTCAACATTCCTGTAATCCAGAGAAGTCCTAGTGCACCTGAAACGTCTTCTAAATTCAATGCATTTAATTTTGAATAAGATCATGTTTTCTCCTCAATAATGATAATAATTATTATAACGAAAATCATAAGCCAGTTGATCGTGTACCATTAATACCGTGTCATCATTAAAATCTTAGTTTCCAGTAGGCTGCGAAAGTTTTTCGTAGGGAGTAGCTTAGACATACGCCAACACATTACTTACGAATCATAAACAAACCCATAATGCAAACTGTCAATTTAACCGGTAAAACAGTCAGTTTGGCAGATAATTGTACTGAAAATGGAATAAGCTGACATGACTTTTTTTTACTGAGAACTGAAATTTAATGATCGCGCGATATTTGAAGACAAGTGAAAATCTGAAGCCATGTGATCAGCTCGTGACAAGGATTACAGTCCCCTCGAAGAAATCAAACTACCACTAGTCATGATTAGACGTGGACGTCCTCGAGGAATCAATAACACCGTTCTTGGTCTTAGAAAGGCACATACAGTTAGGGGAAGCCCGGGCATAGTGGATACCCCGGGCAAAGCGAATAATTCCCACT
>VTPC01087158.1:0-15117 GCA_011009095.1 Ignelater luminosus | reverse complement strand
ATAAGGATCCTCCTCTGATTCTGATAAAGAACTCATTGTGCACTATTTAATACCACGATAAATAGGTTAACAATAACACTACACTTCACATAAACACACTGTTGTAGTCACGTACACAGTACACAACTACCCACAAGACTTTGCAAAATCTGGGCATGACCAGTTCATGTCCACTTCTTGCACAGTACTTAGTAGGTAGACAACCAACATTGCACTCGTATATAATCTATGTTAGCGGCAGAAGTCTAGTTCTTGCTCAGAACGATGCAGTAACGATTCAAGAACATGTCCAAACAAATAACTCATTTCCGATAAAAAATGGACATGTCCACTTCTTGCATTGGCCCCTTCAATTGCAATAAGAAATACAATTTTAAAATTATCCATAGTTTAACAATTTTGCAACATCGCAAAATTTGCACTTTAGAATGCTTCAAAACTAAATACAGATAATCCCAACATTTGTTTACAGAACTAGAGTAATTATATAATATTTACAACGACAGATTGAATTAACATTACAACTTTTTACTATTTTATTTAACTAGTTTTGTTATGTACTGAAATATTAAAAGTTTGTTTATATTCCAAGATAAATTAAGATTATACAGAAATATTCTATGGCAAACAATTTCTGTTTGCCTTATATGCGCCCATATTTCTTCTTTTTCTTCGCCTGACTTTATAAGATGTCATACTATCTTCTTTAATTTTGTATTTGGTAGCTTCACTTTTATCTAAAATAACAGAATCAAACCTTATCCCTCTCAAAGATTAAATATACAGGGAATTCTAATTTACATAAATAGAATCCGTCTAAACCGGAAGTTATTTGTTATTTGTTTATACAAAGTTTCACTTAAACCGTAATGAGTGGAATATTCTACAACTTATTGCTTGTATTGCAACTGACCTAATTCTAAAACAAAGTTGTCTCGGGAGAAATTCAGAAGTTGAACACTAAGATAAACAAAATGTGTTTATTAAGAAAACAGACCTTTTCAGAGTATCCAGATACAAGCGTGGCCCTTCAATTTGTAATAATTCACTTAAGTGTAATGTAGAATGTAAAAAGTTGGCACTATTTTTAAAATTTCATTCTTCCCGTAGGACAATAGATTATGTCCTATAGTCAAAACTTATCGCTGCCTCATCAGTCATTTTAATTAGATGACAGGTATCGAAATAAACGCATACAATATAGTCACGCAATAAAGTTTGTGGGGCAGGTTTAATTACTTTTTTATTTTATTTTTAAATCTTGAAAAGAATACACGTAGTGGAATAATCGATATTTCTTTTGAATCTTGCAACAAAGACACCGACGTGAATCAAAGCAATTGAAAGCCTTTTTAGGAACATTTAAAGCTTGCTGCTCACTTCTTGTAGTTTTCATAAATGATTTTATATTTTGAAATTTTTTTTCTAAGTTAAAATTCAAATTAGTTTTGTTAGTTTTAGACTTTTATTAAAGATAAAAAACATTCATTCTTATTAAAAATACAATTTAAAAAACACTACGCAATTAGTGAACAAACGGAAGTGAATAACAAATCTGCACCTCTGAGCCTTCTATTTTATTTCCCATAATTTATTATAAAACTCCAAAAATAGTTTCTCATTTAGAATCAAATTTTCATATAAGTTTATTATACTGCATGTGTAATAAACCAAAGGGGAGTACAATTTTTATAATTAGGTGCGGAAAACTAAACTTATGAGTGCATCAGGTTCGTTGATTTAACAAATATGCAATTGTGTAAGGTTGCTGAAAAGGGACAACACGTGCGTTTCTTTACTTATAGACTAAAAGCTGTGTGACTTGTCTAAGTTTTCGGTTGTACGAGTAGGGCTTTTCTAAGACAAGAGCGGAATAGCAAATGAATTTAAAATGAAAAATGTTTTCATTTCTCACTTTACTCATCTTATCCTTCCTGAGTAATGAAAAATCGCGACACGTTACTTGATTTGGGAGTTATGCCGTACTTTCTCGTGTTAACTGATTCTTCCCTGCCAACCGACTCTGAAATAATCTAATGTGCAATAACCATTGTTTATAATCTTATATGGAATACAAATTGATGATAAGGATCACTGTTAATTAATTCAGAAGTTACGCAATTTCAGTTTCGTTTAAATTAAATTTGAGAATTCTAAAACTTAGTTTAAATGAAGCATAAATGAAAATTTATCAATTTAAAACGCGGTATTCAGAAGCAATTATAAAACCATTAAGAAGAATTGTAGAATTCAGTTAATTTCTAGAGAAATATTTCAAAATTATTTGTTTCCAGATTTTACAAATTGAAACTTGTCGGATTGGTCCAACAAAATGATCTTCATAAACGCACAAATATACTTTCACAGAGACCGTTATTTTCCGAAAATATAAACCAAGAAAAGACGATAATAACGACATTTTTATTATGTTTACGGAAGATCCTAATTTCATGTTGTATGGTATGAGTAATAAACTACGTTATTAATTATTATTATGTCTCTGTTTTTGCTCAAAGCTGAAAAATTCTAAAGCAAATTGTTAATGATGTTTTAAGCCTCGTGACAAATCACTCTAGTGAATATAAAAAATTCTTAAACCATAAACTACAGCTGTTTTACACACAAAAAATACACACAAAAGCAAGGTATATAAATTACAGTCGTTACATTACCTAACGGATTGTAGCACTGCTTCTCAAACTGCTGTCCAATCGAGACACTAAGAAGTCCAAGAATGGCTTGTGGGAATTCCGTAATAAGAAAAAGAAACAAAACAGCCAAAAGCATTCGAGTAGTTCTGTCCGTCTGTTGTTCCTTACTTTGACGCATACTCTTCGGTGGTTTCTTATCACCAACCGCTTTGAGAGGCATCGCATTATTTCCCAAGAGATTCCTTCGCCTTCTTTTCGTTTCTAGTAATGCAGAAATGATTCGTTGAGATAGGACCGTTAGTAGAATACAAGGAACAAGCTTTATAACCACTCCGTAAACCCAAAAGCTGATTTCCTTATAATCCCCATAATCGGTAACGTACAATGTTTCGTTGTGTTTAGCACCTGTATAATTTAACATCTGCTTCTGTTGAATAATTCTACCATTATCGCCGACAGGTTTAACCTGCTCGGTTATTTGTAACGACACAAACAACGGTAGACACACCAGAGGACAGAATAAATAGGTGAGAATTATAGTTATCTTAGTCCTTTGTGCATTACACCATTCTCGATTGTTCTGCGATCGCGTTATTATAATATAACGCCAAACAGCGAGCACCACAGTCAAACAAATCGAAATAAAATGACACACTTGAGTAAAAAGGGCGTGAAAAACCATGAAAACCGCCCAACTGTAAGAAAAATAGCTGGCTGCAAAACGAGCATCAGGATCGAAGTATACGTGGCAAGAAAAGGGAATGTATTCGAGCATTACAAGAAGATCGGCCACGGCGAGACCCGTCAAGATCGCATTTGTCGGAGATCGCATTTCACGCCTACTCAGAACACATATGTTGAGAATATTCGCTACGGATCCGAAAACGCACACTAAAATACTCAAATATCCGTGTATACATCTGTAATTGTTCGAAAATGCTTTAAGGTCACAGTAAGTGAAATTCTTTGGAGAAGCTGATAACCCTGTGATATTATTATCAATCTGGGACCAACTAGAGTTCCCCAAAGTTTCATTCATTTTCGCTGTTATAACGAAGGAAAATAGCTGAAGGATATTTCTAATCTCCGAGGATCATGAAATTGGTTTATATGGATTTTTCTCAACGTCTTTTTTCCTTTTTTTGAGGACAGATAAGCTTTTTAGGAACTTTTACTTTTCGTATTACCACAGGTTTAATTTCTGATGTATTTCGTACTTTACAAATCTTCTAACTTTTACAAATTTCCTTCAAGGTGTGAACGTGTGTCGATGTTGAGATAAAACTTGGCTTGTTTGTCTTTTTTATATCATTCTCACTTCTTTTCATCGAATTTTCCCAGGCATTACTTTTCAGGATATTTTCAATAGAAAATCTCGTATAGGTTTTTTTTGATAGTTTCCGGTGCGGAACACTTTCAGCTTGAACTTGTAACTTTTTTAAAATCGTGTCTTGATTGTTGTCGTGGAGAAAAGAATCCAGTTTTTGTTTTAATTTGTTTGAAAACTTAATTAACACATTATTTTATGATTAACTAGAATAGTTTTGTTTTTACTTTTCGATATTAAAGTTTATTTACCCTGCATTAACATCAGTCTTTTTTTGTGAAAATATTAATATTGATAAACAAGCTGTAGCAACTATAAAGCACTTCTAGTTTATTAACTATTAAAGAGCGATTTCCGTTAATTTAACAAAAAAAAACTAAAATTAATCCTTGATTGTTTATAAAGCAATTTTTAAAGTCACTGCTATATTATCTTTATCAGATGAATATCACAGTTTTGGAAGATATATTCTGTCCATGTTACTATTTTTATAACCGTCCTACATGTTTTACATCTAATATTGTCAATATCTATACTACGATTTGTACAATTTTTTAATAATGAGAATTCACAACTCAGTTTAAGAGCACAAAATTGCACATTTTTACAAACAAATTTAAAACTTGTAAGTTTATTTTTTTTCTAAAACTTCAAAATAATCTTGATAATCTTAAAAATTTTCCAGATCTGAATTTTTTGACACATAGTAATCAGTACAATACGCTTCGAAAACTTTTTAAATTTTATTTACGAAAAGTTTATTTCATGAATGCGTTCACGATGTTGTCCGCGGAAGAGTTGGAGCGCAGCTGAGCGTCGAGACGCTCGTTGTCGACACAACACCGCCTGCTGCGATTCTTTTGATATATCTTTGCGCATGCGATCACAGGATTTATAGTTAAAAACTAGAAAAGAAACTTTAATAAACAAGTGAGTAAGTGACTAATTCGTTTATATCATTGTCAACTTGTTTTAGTTGTTGAGATGTTGCAAACCAAAAAGCATTTTGCTTCTTCTATTTTAAGTTAGTTTTGTTTAATGTTTAAACTTGAATGTGTGAAAGTTTATTATTTCGTATTTGCTTCTATGACCAACAAAAAGTTTCCAGTGTATAATAAAACATACACCTCTAGAAAACTAATTAGTAATGTTTTTCATTTTTTTTTAATTCGCTTGGATTCTGTCTTCCTAAACACGGCAAACGTTATTTAGAATTTTGATTGACGCTGCTGTCCTCAATACCTTTTAGCAAATTAAAGCGCAGCACAAAGTTGCAAAATGATTGTGAATTTGAAATAATTGAATGTAAGCAAATACTATAATCATAATGTGGAACTAAAGGACTGAGTACTTGCCAAATACCTATAATTTATCAGCATACAAATATACCTTTCATTGTATTGTAAACTTAACTTTGCATTGAAGACTAAATCTTCAGAAATACACAAGAATAAGTAAAGAATTTCAGGCGCAAAACTAAACACCGAGAAGTTTCCAAAGTCTATTCTGTTCTCTCAAAATTTAGTTACATGGTAAGTTTCAGAAGACACATGTCAGTATTATGGTTAATTCATCTACTTGGGAAATTCATACTTACAGTATGATGTTCGATTATTTTAGAATTCCAACAAAAATGAAAAATTGTGCCTGAAAGATTTTATATAAAAATTTTGCAAAGCTTGATCTTAAACAGAATGATTTAAGAAGTTGCTTGAAAGATGCTATGCCTTTATAAACTTCTGATAATCTTGTCAGAATTATAAGCAGCGACTAGCTGTCATGTACTTTCATACGTTGACATTTTTCAGGGTTCTATATTATTCCCTTTACTATTCACCATTAATTGCCATTACGTCCTAATGCTAGCCTACCTCGAACCACATTTCCCAATATGGGTACAACATAGTCCTCGGGTCGAGCAGACTCTAGCCCGCTTCAAGGCTATGGCTAATAATACCACTAATAAAAACCAAGTCATCTCAATTTCATTTGAAATTTCAAATTCAGCCACATATTTAAGGGTTTATCGTTTTTTGTGCTTCCCTAAAATCTGCTTGCATTTAATTAGACTTTTTCGGAAGGTAAGTGCCGTCTAAAGGAGGATGTTCGAATCTTTGGCAAGAGTTTGCTAGATCTTCTGCTTCGCAGGCTCCAAAGAAAATCTGAATACTCTCCAACTTCACTTCGAACCTAGAGGACATATTAGAGAAACCAAATCAACTACCTCCAAAAATATTTCTCTGCATACATACGCATCCACCACCACTTTAATAATAGATATCACCCACTGTTTTTATTGTTTAAGTTTCCAACGCCGAAAAGAACCTCCAACTCTAAAAAAACTACTAATTAATTATTTCTCAAGTAGTAGTCTTCCCGGATGTGCTGAGTCAAATTTAAATTAAGTAATTGATATTAGATACCAAAAAACCTGCAACCATCAATTACCGCAGATTTTGCATCCACCAACACACGTATACTACAACCCAGCCCGCTTATCCGCACTGTGATTCTTTGCTCCACAACGAAAATCCATTTCACTAACTGAAGAGTAGAGAAATCCCAAACAGCTAGGCCACTTTGGTGGCTAAATAAACGTTGATTTGATTTAACAGCTAGAATCTTGTTGATTACTTCGCGACTTTGCCAAAGTCAGATTTCCAGGTTCGGTCTTATTCAACCGAAAATATACTGATACGAGGATGGTCTGAAAAGTTTCCGACCTAACAAAGATACAAGACATTTTTTCTGAAAATCTTTTTTTATTTTTCAACATAGTCTCCTTGTAACTCTACACACTTCTCCCAGCGATGCTCCCATCTCTGTAACCCGTCCAAATAGCACTCGGCATTTTTCTCTGCAAAATAATTGTTCACGAAGGTGATTGCCTCTTCATTTGACGAAAATCTTTGTCCTCCGAGCGCAATTTTTAGATGAGGGAACAAAAAGAAGTCGCTTGGGGCTAGCTCTGGTGAGTAAGGCGGATGGTCAAGCAGTTCAAACCGTAATTCGTGGATTTTCGCCATGGCAACCGCTGAGGTGTGTCTTGGTGAAACAGGATTTTCTTTTTCTGAAAATGTGGCCGTTTTTTCGCAAGTTCTGCCTTCAGCTTGTCAAGTAATGATGCATAGTATGCTCCTGTAATGGTTTTTCCTTTTTGAAGATAATCGATTAAAATAACTCCATGGCTATCCCAAAAAACAGTCGCCATCACTTTCCCAGCCGAAAAAACAGTTTTGCTTTTTTTGGAGCCGGTTTCCCCTTTGCAGTCCACTGTATTTTTGTTTCGGGCGTATAATGGTGTATCCAAGTTTCATCTACAGTAATTAATCGGCGCCAAAACTCGGATTTATTTCGCCTAAACTGCGCCAAAAGAGCGTTGGAAATATTCATTCGAACACGTTTTTGGTCTAACGTGAGCAAACGCGGCACTCAACGCGCGGACAGCTTTTTCATGCCTAAGTGTTGATTTAATATGTGACAAACACGTTCTTTTGACATGTTCATAACCTCTGCTATCTCTCTCACTTTAATTCGGCGATCGTCTAGCACCATTTGGTGAACTTTGGCGATGTTTTCGTCGGTAGTTGCAGTTTTTGGACGTCCCGAACGTTCATCGTCTCCCAAGCTCTTACGGCCACGTTTAAATTCAGCAGCCCAAAATTTCACTGTGGTAAATGATGGTGCAGAGTCCCCATACACAGAATCCAACTCATCTTTTATTTGCGAAGGCGTATTGCCTTTTAAAAACAAATATTTAATGACAGCTCGATACTCAATTTTGTCCATTTTCACAGAAAATCTTACATCAACTCACTCAAACGACTGTTACATAAAAACTGCGCGTCCAAAATGGCTGAAACTTTGGTGACTAACTGTCAACAGATGAGCAACGAAATCCAGTAGCTTTTATTTACGAGTGCTGCCATCTTCACGTTGAGGTCGGAAACTTTTCAGACCACCCTCGTATAAAACCTACAAAACTAAAACGTAAACTGAAACATCTACCGGCCAGCTCTTTTGATAATGCGTCTCAACACAAAATCTGCAACCACATCACACTTTTCTCTATAAAACAACTTAACATATACACCGCGTCTAAGTTAATTTCTGCTGCTTTTATCCTTTCAAGTTCATTACAGGCAACAATTAAAAAGAACAGTATTTTATTATTTTCAATCGGGCCTTTAAAGATGTTAATATCAAGATAGATTCATCAACGGTCTTTGCCACTACTCAACATCAATGACAGCTATTTTGTTCGAGCCAAACGCACATCAAAATCACCACTTTATTTTGTTCGTGCGGGTGGTACACTTAAACCTCTATTCCAGATCAAGATTGGACAAAGAAAAGATTTCCTTTAAACCATTCCTTTGGTAGCAAAAAATAGGTTTAAAATCATTTATTCAGTGCCAATCTTCATCGCATAACGAGTGACCAGCAACCAATTGCTGATCGATTGGTTTCTGTATTCTATATGGTCTTTAGCAGCAGCCCAGCTACATTCAATAGTTGAGCAACCTAGCTACGCAGTATCCAATAATTTACTGCGTCAGTAACTAGCATTGATTCAGCGCAATTGATTAAACCAAAAACTTTACGTTTCCTTTTTATTCCTGAAAAGACAAATAAACAGAATTTCAAGAAACAAGTAGAAGAATAAAACAGAAATAAAATGAAATAAACAAAAACGTCATACATAATATCATTTCTTCAAAATTAACAAAAAAAAGATTCAAAGGGGGCTACATTCACAAGACTCATACGTACCGAAAGGAAACCCATTGATCACAGCATCTTGTCCAACCGGTAACAATTGACAGCCTTGCTTAATGTATACACCCAAGATAACAATTGTTGCCATTAGTGTGACCCAGACCACATGCATTGCAATGAAGAAACAATCGTGAAGTTTCATAGAAGCTCTGTTGAATACAAAATTCTACGGCCACAAAGATTCTGTCTTTTTCTTTAAGAAGTGTTGAGATCGACCACTAGATTGCTGAAGGGTACAGCCTAGTTTTGCCAAAGGTAGAACATCTCGCCAACTTTGTCTTGACTTAAACGCGCAATTTCTTGCTGATTGCAGTAAACAGACCAACACCAAAATACGAACGAAGTTCCACATACCGGGGTATCTTTTGAGAACCCAGTTTGATAGCAGTACAGTACTGAGGCGACGTAGCTGGCGTGGCGTCCAATTGCAATTATCTATGTACTTGTGTCATAAGATATTCTCCAGACGTTCTCGAGTTTTCTCCATTCTCATTGACATGGGTTTGTAAGCGCCGATACGGCCTTTATTAATACCGTAACCCTAAAACTACCGATCAAAAACATAAACCGGTTGGCCAACCTATTTTGCAAAAAACAAAGCAAATGTTGATCAGAATATTAAAATCACTCCAAATGTGAGTTTGAGCCTGGAATTGGGAAGACATTTTTCGAGTCCTGTGAGTTGTTTTTTTAAACAATTTCATGAACACTTTTACCTGCCTTTTGTTTTTCAATGCTATTTGGCGCAGTTTCATAAAAGTGTCCAATTTTTGCAACTTCCTTATCTAAATAAGAATAATTTCCTAAAATTTCTATGCGTTTCAAACAGTATAAATTAGAGATATAGAAACATCAAGAAGAATTTTGAGCAAGTTGGTTTTTGCTGGTTGACGGTTTTCTATTTAGCATCGATAATCAGGTATTCTTATTGATCTCTAAGTAATTTGAAAAATTAACTGTCAAAATTCTGATTTTATTATCTTCCACTAAAACATTCTGAAAAACATACCATGTAAAGTAGTCAGTTGTTTTCGCTCAATTGTCAAGAAATTGGTTTTCTGTGTTCATCATGTAAAGTACGTTATCACACTGGCACCACTAGATTATCATGCTGATTAGTAGGGAGTGGGGGAAGGCGGGGAAAAATACCAGATCTGAAAAAAGAGATTTTAATGAATTTTCAACTGTTGTACTACGATGTACCTTACTCTTGATCAGTTTCTTCTATCTATACAACCGACGCACGTCTTAAATTACTTGACCACTTTGCTGGTGATGAGCCTGCACCGGATCTTTTAGATAACGCTTTTTTCTCTACACTGCACAACAGGAAAACAAACCAAGACATCATGTTTACAGAAAGAAAAAGAATTTGTAGATTTGCGGATGGTAAACAGTTTATTGCCGACGGTGCAAGTGATTTTTTTACGGATCGCTAGATCCAAGTAACCGTAGTAGAGAAAATGATGCCTTAGGAGTCTCCTCGAAGGCGGTGGCACCATTTATTTCAATATTTATCGTATACATTATTGTGATACGCTTACACCAACCAAGCAAACACCATGTACAGTGGTATCTATGCAAAGTAGGATGAAAGCGTGTCGGTATTTTAAGTGTGTATGGACGACGGTAACGCTCAGTCAGATATTGACATATTGACGTAGGCGGTAGATGTATATGATAAAAGAGGTCGGTCGGAAGTATGGATGATGTCCGTATATGTATGTATAAACGGTCGCATACCCGGTTTTCTTTCCCCGAAGAGCAGAAGCAGTAGAACGTTTTTTAATACACTAACCTGTTGTCCAAAGATAGATTCTAAGTAGATAAAGTAATAACCTATGAGATTCTACAGATGGTGAAAAATAGCTTTAAATTTGTTATACAAGATTAAATGACTAAAAGATGATCACTGGGTGGTTAGCAATAAATGAGAAAAGACAGACTACCTCAGATCTAAGACCCGCAAAGAATTTCTTCTCTGGCAAACATCTTGGTTTTGCTTTGTTTCAGTTGGGTTGGATTGTTTTATTTCCAAAGTTTTTAATGTCACGATTACATTAAATACTAATTAGCTAAATGCGTTGGGAGCTCTTAGATTCTAAAAGGCGCGATTTTATACTTACAGTTATACTTATACTCGGCTAAAATGAATTGATGTTGAAGAATTTTTGAAGTCCAATTGCAACCACGTTTAAAGTTTTAAGGGTAAATCACAATAGAAGTTCTACATATTAAAAGTGAAAGTGGAACCTCTCTTTTCATTTGAAATATCTCGTTAACAACAGTTTACATATAACTGAGTTTTGTTCCAGTATATCTTGTTTGTCTAGTAAAGTGATTTGTTAGGAAAATTTCGTAATTAGCAAACTTTTCCTTAATAAGTTATTTATTCTTATAAATAACAGTATATCGTTTTCTTATTTTAATTTTTTCCCCGTAAATATGTTACTCCTTTTTAAAAATTAAGTTCAACGTCTTCTTACAATATAAAAGCCTTTTGGTTTAACGCTCCATGACATTGTCGTAATTTATGACTTGGGAACGTTAAATGTCTCTAATATTCTTTTTTAAAATGCTTTCTTAAATATTAAATTAGAAATGTATTTCGCCTCTAATTCTGTATGTTGTGAAAGTAAGTATCTACATAGAGTACAGTACGATCTCTATTTTATGTATCTGTGTATTATTCGAACCTGTGGTTCGACCCCGGCTAACATTCTGCCTACTGACCTATATATAAAATCGGTTGTGGTGTCTTCTGTTTGAAACTATTACAGCTGGCGCCTGATACACACTACAGGGTGGTCAATTGACCCAGATTCTATCAATTTGACCAATCCAACCCCGTTTTTGCTTTCCTCATCCCTTCAAGTAACATCCCAATTTTTATTACCCCAAAATCATATAAAAACCTGAGCCTTTCTCACACTTGCTCTTTTATATCCTAGCGCTCTTATATCCTAGCTCTTATATTCCACGCTCTCATTCTAGAAACCATTTCCTCCAATTATAAACCGCTCCTTATAAAAATACAGTCAACAACCTCTCCAGCACCCTGTCCTAAATTTATTCAAACCATCCTGCTACAACGCTCTTCGTCCGCAGCGACCTACTTTCCTTTTGCATTCACCCAACTATCTGCTCGCCGGTCGACCGTACCATTCAGTACAAAAGATGCATTTCTTTTAAATAACCTTGCCCCAGCATTTTTTTCTGTCCTATATTCATTTAACAGAATGTTGCAAAATAGTGCAAAAGTAAATTATAAACTTTTGCTTTTCCACGTTAATGGAATTTCTTAAGTCAGCGCCTTTGATGGCCGTTGTTTTCAGAACGCTTAGACTACCCGCCACCAACATGAGCTGCTAGCTCACGTCACCACCTAATTCCATCCAGGTCTGAGACGCCGCCACCTAACGCCGCCCCCAATTCACGCCTGAGCAGTGCCCTTTGTCGAGCTAATCGGTATCACGCCCTCTCAATATTATAACCCCTAAGATTAATGTATTATTATTACCGTCTATCGCTTGCTCTAAGCTTTCTTAGCTCTGTATAAAGGTTAGCATTACAGGTGACATGTCGATTATATATATGTTTACTTTACCGATGGGCTACTAATCCCAGTTTTTCCCGTAACACATTGATGGTAAGTCTTCCTACAGATTTTCAAAAATGAACACCTTGCTTTCTGTGTTGGTTTACTGTTGGATGTTTTGATTTGGTGACTTGTATTACTACTTAATGTCTATCATTTATAAATAAAAAGTTTATTACAAAGTTTAACCTTTTCTTGTTTTTTTTAAACATTTCTGCCAATGTATAATGCAGAACTTGAAGTATTTAAATGTAATGAATGAATATTTTTAGAAAACAATAAATGATGATAATAACTAAACTAAGGTAACAACAGAAACTTAATCCTTACTATTTATAGAGTTAGTTCATTCTTGACGGGTTTAATATTTTGAGAGATGCTTGAATTCAACTTCCTAATGAGTTTAATCCAATATGCTATTAGGCTATTATTATTCAGGACTTCCGAAATCGGATGTTTACTGTTTACTATTATAACCGGCTGTTTGGTTGCTACCATTAGCTTCCTATATGGCAATTATATTAAACTCAATTAGTAACAGTAAAATGACAACGACAATTTAAATACGATTAGTCTTTACTGCAGTAGTAATTATTTTTATACAGTGTGTTTGAAAAGTATGGAATATCCTATATATCTCAGTAAATATGCATTTTATGGAAAAATGTTTCCTATAAAAGTTCTTTAGTGCTTAGTTTTACATTACAGGGTAATACCAAATAACTATTTTTTAAAAAACAAAAGCGCAACGAATTATGCTTCAATTTTTTTTAATGGGAAGGTATCCTTTTATTGTACTCATTTGATAGAGAATGTTTTTCTTTTTTCAATGATGTGAAACTTAGATACCCTTGCATAAGTAAATTTTGATTGAAACGCAAAAAATTCTTTGAAAGTTTATTTCAATATTCATCTGTTACGAATTGAAGATTTTGTATAACTACACTCTGCAGTTTATAGAAGGTGTTCAAAGTGAGCACCATTTACAGCTTGGCAATGATAAAATCGTCTTTTAAATTCGTTTACTGCATTTTGAATCGTTTCTGGTGTGATAGCTCTAATCTCTGTTCTAATACGGTCTTCTAGAGTTTCAATATCTTCAGGCATATCGATATAAATCTTGTTTTTGAGATGGCCCCACAGCAAAAAATCAAGTGGACTTAAATCCGGCGAGCGAGCTGGCCATTCTACTGCACCTCTTCTGCCTATCTATGGATAAGGGAAAGTATTATCAAGAACTGTCAGACATTAATTCCAAAATGAGGAGGAGCCCCGTCTTGTTGCAACCATATTCTGTTATGGGGTACATCTGGATTAGGATTAGGAAATAGAACGGCTAAAGCAGGAACTAAGTCAAATCTTAAAAAATCTAGATAAGCATCCGCTGTTAAATTATGTTCTATAAAAAAAGGTTCCAAAATTTGGGTTCCAATAATTCCTGCCCAGACATTGACTTTCTGCTGATATTGCGTGTACCCTTCTACATACCAGCCAGGATTTAGCGAAGACCAGTAGCGCGTATTTTGTTTGTTAATGGTACCATTCAAACAAAACGTTGCCTCATGGGCGAAGAGGATATTTTTATGAAAATTTGTATTTTCCTGAAGCCTATGTGTTATTTCTTCGCAAAATTGCAATCTTCGATCTAAATCATCTTCTAATGATTCTTGAACTATACAAGGTATTATACGGATGCCACTTCTCCTTTCTTAGAACTTGGTGTGTAGTGGATTTCTTCAAAGTGTGTTCACGAGCAATTTGTCGAACGGAGACATGTGGATTTTCCACGACAGCCAACATTATATTCTTACGTTGTTCATTATTTAGAGCTTTAGGTCTGCCCGTTTTTAGATATCTAACTACATCGTTGAAGTAGTTGGAAGTATCAATTGGGACGTATACTCATACTCTACTTTCGTCATTGTTTTACATGTCCTAGTTTTAAGTTGATACCCGGGACGCGGGTGAACTCTGCAAATACTCGGTATAATTAATCACTTACTATACCTCATCATACGTCTTCATTGTTTCAAAGAAGTTTCATATCCTGCCAACTTCCACAACTCTCTTTCATCTGATTCGCGAAGTCTTGAATTAAAAAGCTTTAAACGCATGTTTTATCTGTTAAGCACTCAGTAGATTCTTTTTTCGTCATCTCCCTACCTAGCTCATTTTGGGATTTGTTTTATTTTTTTCTAACTACTGTCATGTTCCAGGTTAAACATTTCGCCAGGGTATCAGATTATCATGTATTTTGTTCTTTAATTTTAATTTGTATCAAACATGTGTTAATTAATTTAATTTAATAAACGCGATTATAATTATGATTTTCAAAAACCTTAATTTGAGTTTACCCTTGTTTTAAAATAGGCGCGGGATAAATAAATATTTAAAATACAAACACAACAAATTTTGCTTTGATGTCTAAAATGTATCAAATAGTCCACAATTATAATTATAAGAATTCACTCTATTTGTTTTTGCTTATAAAGGTTACAATAGTAGGTAATATCAATATTGTGACGCGTAAATATAAAATACTAGCCTAGCGTTAATAATTGATTAAAATACATAAGGCAGTTGTAATACTACGAGTAATCAAATTAATCTCAGACGTCTAGCTATTTACACAGTCGTAGGTCCTGAGGGGCTTTAATTTACCAAATGCCTCCGGATAAAAATAAACTAGGTATACGTACACCGACAGACTAATTACTCCTGATATTATGCTACGAGTAACTTGTTTCTAATCATTTAAAGTG
>VTPC01087157.1:0-17457 GCA_011009095.1 Ignelater luminosus | reverse complement strand
TTTGTATTCCCTTTTTAACATTTTTATAAATATATTATCTTGACCGTGTGTACAACTGTACATATTTCATTTGTTGTTATTCTAGGACTACTTGATTATATTTTATAAAATTAGCATAGAGGTTCGAAAACTTGAAAATACCAACAGAACTTGCAAATAAAAGTTCCCCTGCTAGGGAACGTTAACCTCTTAGTTCGTTCGCAAAGCAGCGCATTTTATCACATCTCATTCTCCCCGTTGTGAAATTAAAAAGACCGAGTATGTTAAAAATCTTATTTATCTTGGGATTCTTTTATTCAATTTTCAAAGTTCACAGAACTTTACAAGATATCTCAATGAATTAGATGCATAAATTATTTTTACGACCTATCTACTTGGCAGCTTTGTGTTAGAAAATCTTGACCTCCTGTTCGGATCTAATGTGGTGGAATGAGTTCACTTCCCCATCTTGCTAATCAGCCATCCACGGTGGATGTGTCAGCAGCCCAGCCAGTCAGTAGGCTTGGCGCTCAAACTTGATATCGTGGCGTCGCAGGACGCGTACCTACCCCTTTATGCCTAACAGATTCCGGCTCTGAACTTGGGTCTGTCAACAGCGCGTTGGGTTTTCGCTATTTTCAGTGCATTGAATATAAAGATTCAGAAAGTTATCGTCTGTGCACCGTTTTTATATTTGTATCTCAGTTACTTTATTGGATAATAAAATGTCCATCCGGTGTCATCACAATAATTCTCATGTGACAACTTTAGGTACAATTGTGGGAATCCCCTGCAGCTGCGTGACCAGTCTTGGTTGTTCCATTTACGTCCAGCGCAGGGTGTGCGTTGGAAACTTGAAGCAGTAGCATTGTATATAGTGTATGTAAAGTTATAAGCTAATATAGTGTACATATAGGTGTTTGTGCCTATTTAAGTGTTTGCATACACACGGATCAACATAATCTGGATATGTTACACTTTGGATTTAATGAATTTAGCTGTAAGTGAACCTCATTATGTAAATGTTTGTTTAGTACGTAAGATAAATGTTTACAAACGTTCACAAGTAAACAATTTTGTGAACTTCGCTTTAAAGATTCATATAAGGAAGGCTACTTTAATAGATGTAAATTACGATTGATTTTGTTGCTATTTTCTGAATTTAAAGTAACTAGAAAGAAATTTAACCTGCATTGTTCGCTTGTCGAACTGATCTTTAGTACCGAAATATTTCTTGTTTTCAGCGTTACTTTTACTATTTGTTTACAATTAGAACATTGTTTAATATCGAAAATATCAACTTTTAATGATGTATTTATTATCATTGGAATACCTTTGCTATTGTACTAAATTTTTGTTTATAAATAACGTAAACCGCTTGACAAAAGACTTATTCTCGAGCTAGTTAGTTTAGCAATCACGCAATTCATTTTGTGATCATATTTGAAATATAGGTCAGTAAGTGACCGAACCCCTCTGGGTATACAGTGAACGTTACATGTATACAGAAACTTTGTTGCGTTTTTCTTTTGTTTTATTTGTTTATTTGTATTTGTATTTGTGATCAGGATTTATGATTCCTGCGTTATTAGTTTCTTTAACCATTTTGAATGTGTACTCTGTTAAGGTGTTTACAGAATACTTACGTGTGCTAATATATGTTTTGTTATATCTTTAACTGTTGTTTATTTGTGGAGACTCATGTAGTAGACTCTGTTACAGGAAACATAAAACTCTTAGAGAAGACTGCCACTGGATTCCTGCCGCACGCGCTGAAGGCGAACAAAGTTAAAGTTAAGCTTATCGTAAGTAGTCAGTTGTTGCGGGATAACTTTATACACTTTTTCAAAAAATATCTCTCTAATTCGAATTTTGCATTTAAGCTTTCTAACGACCGGAGCAGTTGATTAGTCTTGGAACCAGCTCTGTCAAGACATCCAAGGCTGGCGCCCATCCGAATATAAATCACTTTCTATCGCATATCGCCGATAAGGCCTCTCTTTAGACCCCAACCTATTTTCCGACCAAAATAGAGCTAACCGTCAAAGGTATTTCGTATGATTATGTGTTACGTAATATCCAAGGGTCACTAAACCTATATTTGCACGTAATTGTTCTTGAAAAAGAACATTTATACTGCATAAACACTTTTCTCTAAAAGAAAGAAATTAGGTAGTGCACATAGCGGAGCCCAAATGGAAAAACGAGAAATCAAACTGATCAAATGATCTTCAATAATCACGGAATCATACAGAACGTAACAGTAATCAATCAGCTAGCAATGAGCAGCAACCAGAGAATAGTAAGGACTGAAATAAGTACTGATAGCTAGAGAAAACAGACCAGTTTTAACACCTGAAAACTAGGAGACTCTACGATGAGAGCAGCATATACAGGAGAAAGGAGGTGATCGAGATATGGAAAGCGATCTAAACAAACAAAGTACGCAGTATTACCACAGCAGCTGAAAAGATTCTAGGTAAAAGTAAAGAAGAACAAACAAACTAACTCAAGACACAAAAAACCTCATAAAGAAGAGAGAAGAATTAATAAAGAACAAAACTGCAGAAGAAATAGATGAAGTAAAAGTGATCGATAATCAGATAAGAAGAGAAATTAGAAAAGACATTACAAAATACAACACGGAGAAGATAAAGGAAACCATAGAGAAGAATAGGAAAGGCAAAGTGTTTAAAAAACAAATAGTAACAGAAAATCGGCATAATATTTAAAATTACAATAGATGGAAGAACAGTTGCTGAACGAGATGAAATTCTGAGATGGTTAAGAATTTTTATCAAACGCTTTACAATCCTTAAAAGCCTAGAATCCAATTCCTTGCCGATAGAAGAGCAAAATTGTCAAAACATTTCACGGAGGACCTACCAGAAATAAGCAAGTACAAAATAAAGCAAGCAATAAGGCAGATGAAAAACCATAAAGCACCTGGTGAAGATGAAGTCGTAATTGAACTATTAAGACACGAGGAAAACACATTACTGGAAGCTCTGCAGATATTGTTTAACAGATGCTTAGATCAAGAAATAATTCTAGGAATCTAGAAGAGAGCGAAGGTAATCATCTTATATAAAAAAGACAATAAGAGAAACTTGATGAACTACCGGCCTATATCATTGATATCATATGTAAATAAGCTGTTCTTTACTATATTAACCAATAGATTAAGCAGTAAACTAGACTCCGCTCAACCAAATGAAATAGGCACGGAACAATAGAACATATACGTACATGGAGTAAAAGAACTAATACAAAAATCGATAGAGTATAATCTTCCATTTGTAACGGTTCGTTACTCGTCGTCGTGAAATTATTTAAATTTTCTAAAATCCCGCCAATATTTTATTACTCTATGTTGGTACGATAGTGTCATAAAATAATGTGGATGCATACTCTCGACTTTTTTTATGTTAATTTTCATAATTTATAGTTGAATTCAAAATTTGATTAGTTTATTTATTAAATTGTATTAGGAAATCTATGGTTTCAAGTTTTTTTTATTTAAAATCATCGTTTATAGGAAAATACAGATCTTATTGTTTTTGGGGGAATCCCCCATACAAATATCCTTCAAAGGTTCGATTTTAACATTTTTTTGAATATTCGTTATTTTCCCGTCTAAAAATCTTATTTGTATTTGATAATTCTTTAGAAATTCTAATTTAATTTAAAAAAGTAAAATCTTAATCCTAGGCCTTGGATTTTCTCCGTAGTTTTATTTGTATCATCTTAGTCGGTTCACATTTTAAAATTTGGCGGAAGAATTGGACTCTTCCTAGGGCGAGGTCCTTCCGTTTTGATCCGAGACAAAGGATTGTGGTTGGTTTTTGGTTTTAAAATTTGTTTGGTATAATTCTACTGCTGAATGTGGAATTTCTAATGGAATATGGTACTTCCTTCGAATAATCGTGTTAGTGGCTTTTGAAGTAATTAGTGCAGCGAATTTTGGAATTTCGTGGTTACTAAAATTTACCTCTAATGGTAAATATTAAATTGGGCCGTCTGGCATTGTTTCTTGAACTATGGTTAAGAAAGAATATCGTCGTTAAAGTGTTAAGCTGGGTTTGGTATTGCGAGAATTAAGAAGTTATCAGCGTAACCATTTCTACAATTTGTTGAGCTGAAATTTTGCATAGGGTAATATGGTGCAATATGTTGAAATCGCTACCGAAGATTCCATGGGCGTAACCACTTTTGATCATTGGGGTCAGTGAGGAGTTTATAATTACATTTTTGCACGTGCACATACCATTGTTTAAACCAGTCTGAGTGCGACAAATAATAATTACCTGTGTATTAAAATTGTACTCTCGTGTTAAATTCGAAATTTTGAAAACTTGTTTAAAAGAAATATTTGTGTAACCTGAACGTTGAATAGGTTATTGTCGATATAAACAATTATTATTATACACTTGTTTTTGCATTGTTCATTTGTTTTTACTTTCTCAAACTATTTTATTTAAAGTTCGTTACTTTATTAAAAGGATATATATAAATAACTGAACAAAATAAGATTGTTTTAGTTTTTAAATGTTATTTGATCTCTCAATTAAATAATTAAGTTTTTTGATGTAAAACAACGATGACGTCATCACAGTTTGTCTTAAGAAAAGCATAAAGTTCATTGCTTGATGTTTTGATTTAAGTAATTTGGTTTTTTGGTTTCTGCAATACAATAAAGCATAATTTGAGTTCTATGTTGTTGTTTTTGTGTTTTACTGATAAATCATAAATCTGCCTGGGAATTTATGTTTTCTTCAGTTTATTATAAACAAAAAAAAATGGCGCCCAATAACTTTGGTTTAATTGACGTTAGTGGTATTTGATTGAATAAGACTATTCGGCAGATTTATTGTTTATCCCCTTATGTGAATATCCAACTCTGACTTAAAGCTGATTGACACCTGCGGCCCAAACGAGATGAGTCTCTTTTAAGCCGGATTGTGTTTCTGATGAGCAAGTAACCTTTTTAAAGTAAAATAATCGGGGTTAAAAAGGTTTGTTACACATTAGCTATAGCGTTTGTGAACTTTGAGAAAACTTTTGATACCGTGGAACATTGGGCAGTAGTAGACTCGCTGAAACGTTTAAAAATAGACCATAGGTATATCATGCCTTAGATGATCTATACAAGAATTGCACTTTTAAAGTTGAGCTACATGCACAAACAGAAAAAAAACAAGCGTTAAGAGGAGTAAGACAACGGAACAATCTCTCCCCAAAGTTATTCACGACAACCTTGAAAGATGTCTTTAAAACACTATAGTAGGAGAACAGAGGCATTAGAATAGACGGAGTAAAGCTCTCACACCTTAGATATGCTGATGATATTGCCGTAATAACAAATACGTTAAAGAACTTCGGGAAATGTTAAGTGAACTTAATGCCGCGTTGCAAAGAATAGAAATAAAAATAAATATCTCAAAGACTAAGATAATGACCAACCTAGAAGTACCTCGACCTATTGACTTAGACAACTTTCCGTTAGAACAAGCGAACGAATATGAATACCTTGGTCAGCTTCAATCAATAAAGAAAAAACACCAGAAAAACGAAATAGATATTTAGAAGAACACAACTAGCATGGGGTGCATTTGAAAAGCTCAAGAACGTGTTCAAATCTTATCTACCTCAGAGCTTGAAATCAAAGACCTGGAAGGAGTGTATTTCGCCTGTGTTAACATATGGGTGTAAAACGTAGTCAATAACAACACATTATCTCAATAGACTGAAGGTAGCACAAAGAAAAATGGAACGCTCCTTGCTGGGAATATTCATCACAGAGAGGAAAACGAACGAGTAAAAAGTTACCGATGTAGCAAATAGAGTGTGTAACTTGAAATAAAGATGGGCAGGCCATGTGACCAGAATGGATACAAATACCATATGTGGTGCAGACGAATACAAGAATTGCGGCCGTGGAAAGGAAGGAGAAGCCCGGGACGTCCGAGGACAAGGTGGAAAGACGACATAGTGAGGATTGCAGGCGAGGCATGCACGAGAAAAGCGGAAGAGCGACAGCTATGGAAGAATATGAAGGAGGCCTATACCCGGCAGTGAGGTAATTAAGGCTGTAAAACAAGAAGACGAAGAAGAGGCAAGCTGTGATAGACTTTAATAGCAATCACCTCAAGATTCTTTTTGTTAACTGTAACTCAAGAATTATTGATCTTTTTAATAATCTACGCAATGGTTGCTTGCAGATTGTTGACAAAATCGCGAGGTTTTAAAAATTTTCTACAAAGTTGTGATACTCTTGAATTTCTTTGGAAAACGTCAAAGTGAATCAAGTTAAGTAATTCAATTAGTATAATTTTTTGAAAAATAATATAATAGAAAAGTTTTGTATTTGTGATCCTTTTTCTGGATCGTAGTATGTATTAATAAAAGTTCTAGCCATTGATAAATGCAACCAGGTAGCAGAAACAATTGAACAGATTACTGGATCCTGTCATTCACCAGGCAACAAATAACGTCACCAGAATTATTCATCAATAGATAACTATCGCCTACTCCCTACGATAAATATACATTAGTGAAGAGCTAGAAAACAAGTGACAAGCTTTGTTCTTCCACGTTCGCCCGTGTAAGACGGAGCCGTAATGAATAGCGTTATAACAAAATAATGACACAGCTTCTAGATATCTAGATTATTATGTTTTGGTTGTTTTGGCTGCACTAAAGTATTAATAGAAAAAAGTCAGTAAGGAAATCTAGAAAAAATAAATGCTTAAAATGTGGAAAACCTTTATCAACGCTATTTAAAGCAACTAGGAAACAACTACATAAAAGTAAAGAGAGTACGACGTCTCTATGTGAAACCCGGATATTCTCTTGATAACTGAAGCAAAAACAGTGAGTGCTATTTTTTTTAAAGAGGATGCTGACCTTTCTTTATTAAATTTTATACTCTATGAGCAACTAAAACCACCCACAACTAAAAGGCTGCTGTAAATGAACCCTGCACTACTATCTTTAAAACAATACTGTTACGAACTATAATAAGTTAAAAGAAAAATTAAACAATTTCTCTTTTGTATATTTTGTAAACTGCGTTTTAGTTAAACAAAAATAACCCATTAAGGTCAGGATTCCTTCTTTAAATATAATAAACTCTTTTCTAAAAGGAAGAATTTTCGCAACACACACATAAATATTCATACTTCTAAAAAAAATTTTTAAAATTTTATGATTCCAAGAGAACAGGAAAAAAATATAAAGGAGGACATTCTGGAATATTATGAAGAGGTGAAGCTTTTATGTTAGTTGAATTTGACGGGTATATTTCCTGAAAATCTGACCTCTTCTAAAATAATTGAATTAGCCGCGTCGTTTAAAAGCTGTTCAACTAGTCAGTTGCAGTTAAACTGACATGCACTTTCCATGTTATAACAGAATTATCTCTCGATTTCCAACAACCATTACCGGACATCACCGCTTACACTATTTAAGGAATATCCATTTAGACTTCTTAGAACAGACTTAATTAAGAAGAAAGTTTTCGAAATCGTCTTTCGTTCTTTAAGAAGACTTCATTTAAAAATTGGACGAAGTTAATTTGAGAAATTTTTTGTTATCGTGTTGTATATTTTAACGTTAAAATATTTGGTAAATTATAAAAGTTTTTGTGAATAAATTTTTTTTCGTTTAAATATTTAATTTTAAGAAACTTTATTTATTTAACTTTTAGAATTTAAACAAAAAATTTTAGAGAATTATGAAAAATAGAAATGTTGTTAATATACTTAAATTGGCATTTGTAATTTAATAACAGCATATACTAGTAAACCAATCGAGAATTGTTTCAGTTCAATAATGTAAGTTAACTTACCGTTACAACACTTAAACACCACGATTTAGAAGACACAGTAGATCAACTTACCTGAAAATAAAGAAAAATAAATTAATGGTAATATTGTAAAGTACAAATCTAGACGTTCCTTGTTTATAAATTCATTATTACTATTATTACCTTGCTAATGTTATGAAATGCTAACTTTTAAAATCTACCAAAGTATTAAAAGAATCGTTTGAGTTAAATTCGGAACAATTTGAATGAACAACTTTAAATGCTTAACTGTAATTCATAATTGTAATAAACGAAAAATATACAGGATTACATTCATTGTTACGTTCATTTTTTTATGAACCTAACATGGGTCCTTATCCTCACTAACTCCGGTTATCTTCACCGGTTGTCATTTACTAACTTTAATCTATTTCACCGTTCTTATAAAAATTCTTACGAAAATATATACTTTTAGACCACCTTATATATCATTGAAATGAAATTTATAATAAATTTGCTGGTATTAAATTTATGTTGCACATGGGAATTTTCTTTGTATTAAAAATCTTATGAATTATTTCGTTGTAATTATTCTGGGATGACCAGGATTGATCTTATTTTGTTATCTATAGTTATCTCTAGTTGTCAGATGTATTTTAAGCAACTTCTTTTGCTTTTGTAGAATTAATTTCTGCTTGTTTGTATGATTTCTTTCGTTTAAAAGTTCTGTTTGACATTTATTTGTTTTCAGCTATTTAACCGAGATTATCTTTTATCGCTCCGTCAGCTATTGAGTAGCTATTAGATTCAGGATTGATTGTATCAGTTTTGGTTAATTTAGGGCTATTTGCAGGCGAATTTTTCTGAGATGTTGATACAGTAGCCTTCTCTCTAAATTCCCTATTCACTTATTAGGTTTTAAACCAATTTCCGGTATGCCTTATTAGTGTTTCTATTGTTTTCATTGATATATTGCCGGTATATTATAGGAATGCGTGTTAGCTGGAGATTATTTTTCCGAAGGTTAGAATTTTCTTTGTAATTTTTGGACCAATCCGCAGTCGCCAAATATTTCTTTGGGGTCTTCTGACTGAAATTTTGAATGGTCATTGGTTGGAGATTGTGCATCTGCCGGCAGAATCTCACTTCGAATTGAGACGGGGGTCAGTTTTTAAGAACTCGCCTTGTTGGAGACTGATGTGCTGTTCAGTGTCCATTGTACGGTTCTGACCGTTTATTTTATTTTCCCTAATTTGTGGGGAAGTGATTAGTTTTTTTTGCGGGTTTGGATACACTGAAGCTTCTTTGGGGGGAGCCCGCAGTGCCCTCTGTTTTTTTGGCAAAGTTGCCATCACTTGGAGTGAACCGGTAGCTTCCTTAAGAGGATCAGCTTGCTGGAGGTGTCAGCGCTCTTGGGAGTTTTCTCGGACCGTGGATAGCCTGAACAAGCCTTGTTCATTTGTATTTTTCCCTTCAGGACCATTTAGTCATTAGAATTGAGTCACCTGTAGTTTAGTGAATTACTTGTAAACAATTTTTTTCATTTGTCTTGTTAAACTGTTTCACTTTAATTATGGTATTTAATTTTTTGCTTTACGATTTATTTCGGCGCTCTGAAAAGTTTCGAGTTAATTTTTAAAGTTTTGAAAACTTCATTTCATGAAAAGATTATGCGAATAAAAATTAATTTTCATATTTCTTTAACCGTATTTGTAAATAAAATTTGTTGTTTTAATGATTTCATCAATGATAGGTCACAAATATAAGAACAGTTTTGTGTGTTTTGAATTCCGTTTCAGGTTAAGAAGAAACAATTGTTTTCCGGTCTGATATAGTGCTATCTCAGCGGAATCTTTATTTCAAGTAAGTTTATTATATTTTTTGTTCTGATATTGTGTTCCTGTCGCACATATTTTATTGTAATTTCAACAAACTTGTTTAATGTTTTGAGAATTTAAAAATTTCATTGAGTGCTTATACAATTTAATTATATTAAATAGTATTTCAAATTTTATTAGGCTACAATTTTTTCATGAAGTTAAAGTATCATTTTTTAAATTTTTCTTAATAGTATTAAATTATCTTAATAATTGGCGCCCATTCATTTGCTATTTTTTATTTAGGCTTGGATTTGCTATTATGTAGTATTTATTTCAAGATCCTAATTGTAGATTCTATACTAAATAATTTTATGATATATTTTGATGATTTTCTTGGTGACATAGTATATGATATATCTATGAACATATTTTTTTGAATTGACATCAATAGAACTGCATAAAATTTATTGTGTTGTCTAGTTATTTGACCTGCCCCCCTCATTCGCCCACGATCCAAGGCCCCGACTGTAGTTAGTTGGGCAGACCATAAGAAGGTCTTTAAATATAAGTAGCTGTAACGCGAGGTTACGTTATACCATTTAATTTGAAGTTATGGATTACGGAAACTATACAAGTCTAGGTAACTGCTTAGACAATTTTGATTCAGGCCAAAAGAGTAAAAACGAAACAAAAATTGAAATTTTGGGTTTTTAGCAACCAAAAGATTATAAATTTCTGTTTTTTTGTATGCCTGAACTCAAAACAGCATTAAGAGACACCCCAAAAACAGCAGCTTGTTCCCTGAAGTAGCCAGAACACTTTTTACTCAATATCTATAATGATTGATGGGTTAAACAGGACCTTTTTCCAAAACTAAAAGAAATCGTAAGTTGTCTATTTATCAAACTGCTTAAAGATATTTTGAAAATAAACTCAGTATGGCTTTAGGAGGGAGGTGTGGAACTATTGACGCCCTAACCTAACTAGTTATTTATGTTCAAAAACCTGTTTGCAAAATAATTATTTAGGATGCTGTCTGAATATTTTACATAACATGTTTCATTTTGAGGTTGATAGGAACTTTGCCAAAATTATTCTAGAAGTATTTAAGAGCAGAAAAATATGCATTAGAGACCACAAGAATGAATTACATGACTCTAGATCCATACAAGATTTGCAAACATACATTAAGTCTGAATTGAATCAAGACCAAGAAATCCGGGTAAGGATGAAGATGGCAAGGCCAGCATTTATAAAATACAGGTCATTATTCTACGACAAAAATCTAAATATGTCAGAGTTACCAACGAAAAAGTGCTAAGAAGATCGGGACAGAACATTATTAAGAACAATTAAAATGCATCTTCGCCTCTGGTAGCTGCTGGATGAATCTAGTAGCCAGTGACGGTCCCAAGCCCGGATAAAGGAGGAGGGTTGGGGCAGGGCTAACAACCTACCCCATAAAAATTGAAAACGCTCACAAAACCAACCCAACACGACGAACTCGGCAAGAAACAAGACAATGAATAATGGAAACAAGACGACAAAAGAGCCTCGAAGAAAACAGCATGGAAGAAAGATAATACATTAAGAATAGCCTGCTGGAACATAATGTCATGGAACAAAAAAGAACAAGAACTAATTCTAGAACTAAAACATCATTAAATAAATGTATGTGTTATAAGCGAAACAAAAAAAAAGTGAAAGGAAATTATAAAGTACCAGGATACATAATCATATACAGCGGAGCGGAAAAGGACAAAACAGCGACGGCAGGAGTCAAGCTACTATTAGCAAGCCGGTACAAAAGAAACTTAGAAGACATCAACTACGTGAACCAACGAATACTAAAAATAACGCTTGACACAGGGAAAAGAAAAATACACATAATCAGTATCTACGCACCTGATGCCGACAAACCAAAAGACAAAACAGGCCATTTTTACGAAACACTCCACAGCACAATAGATAGTATACCCAAACACGAAAAAACACTAACTGTGAGTGATTTCAATGCAAAAGTAGGCACTAAGTTAATACATGGAATACAACAACGATTCAACAAAGAAGAACTGAATGAAGATGGGAAAGCAATTATTGCCATAGAACGAATTAAAAATAAACAACACATTCTTTAAGCATAAAGCACAACACAAAATAACATGGACTAACTCCAGGGGACAAACTTCAATTATTAATTATATAGTGACTAATAGAGCAGTACACCCCTCTCAAATGGCAGACGCAAGAAGCTTAACATCCGCAAATATAGAATCAGATCATTATATAGTCCTTAGCAAAATTAGGTTAACACTACAACGGAAAAAAGCGACTCCCACTATACACACCAAAAAACCGAACACCGAACTAGTAAGGGACGAATCGACAAAGGAACTTTACAAAAACAGACTAAGAGACAAGATCAAGCGGGAGGATGATGTTGAGGAAAACTGGAACAAAGTAAAAAACAAAATCGAAGAAGCAGCAAAAGAGGCTCTCGGATCAAGCAAAGTCAGCAATGCGAGAAGCACAAAATATAAACCATGGTATAATCCAAGACTGAAAGAAATAACAAAAGAAAAACGCAATGTATACAGCAAATACAAAACATCAAGCGCACAAGAAAACCGCAATAACTACCTAGCAATAAGAAATAGAATTAACGCTGAAATAAGACAAATTAAGTAAGACTACTGGACAGATTTTTCTCACGAGATGGAGCATGATCTTTATGGAACGTAAAGAAGTATATAGGGAATACTGAGACGCTGCAGAAAAGAGATCAACGAAACAATACAGACAGGAACAATAACGAAAGAAGAATGGACAACATGCTTCCACCAAATGTACTCTAAAGAAAGAACAACGAAAAAGAACAGCATGATAAAATAGATACATTCGACCAACCGAATGAAAACTAGCTGCAAAATGTCATTAGCAAATTAGAAAACCGAAAAGTCCCAGGCCCAGATGAGCTACCTAACGAATTGATAAGATATAGAGGAGAAGAGCTAGCAGAACAAACTCTCAATGCTCTTACAAAAAATAATGACGATCGGGGAAATCCCCCCTGATTGGAAAGAAAGCATCACGATACCCATATCGAAGAAAGGCGCAAAAAGTAACCAGGGAATTGCAGAGGCATCACCCTATTCTGCTCTATCATGAAACTGTTTACAAAGGTGATCGGAGACATCACGCACCACAGCACATCAGAAAAACAGCAGGGCTTTCGAAAGAAACGATAATGAAAAACCAACAAATACCAAATGAAATTGTAAAAATAATTAAAGAACTAAACGCTAACACAAGCGCTTATATATCTGTCAATAAAAGCCTTACCAAAAAAATACCAATATCCACAGGCATACGGCAAGGAAACTCCTTCAGCCCTCGGCTATTTAATCTAATAATGGACCAGATTATTGAAAAAAGTAAAAAAAGTGGGACAAGGCTATCCATTGAACAATGTGAACGTAAGAATTTTATGCTATGCAGATGATGCAGTGCTAGTGTCTGATAACAAGAATGACTTACAAAGACGGATGTACATTTTTCACATAGGCAACCAAAACTATAACATGGAAACAAAATCAACGGTCATAGCTAAAATGGCAGTTAGATGCAAATTAGTGATCAAAGATAACCCAATTGAACAAGTAATGTCGTTTGATTTTCTGGGAGTAAACATTTCATCCCAACAAAATAGAAATAAAGAAGTTAAAAAACAAACAGCACTAACAAAAGCATGGAATAAACATATGACAACTGAAACAAAGTCACCCATTTATTAAACATGCAGACGCCCAATAATGACCTACGCAGCTGAGACCAGGGCAGGTAATACCAGAACAAAATCTACAGTACGCACAACGGAGATGAAGATACTGAGGAGAATAACGGGGAACACGCTACTTAACAGAAGACGAAACACAGACATCAGAGATGAATGTAATGTACAGGATATTGTAAAGTGGGTGAGACAGCGTACTAGAAGGAACTGGACCGAATACGTATCCAGAATGACTAACGACAGAATAGCAAAAATTACTCGCGGCAACAGACCACAAACACGAAGACCAATTGGAAGACCCCTAAGAGATGGAAAGAGTAGTGGATTTCAACATCGAACGAGGACTCAGAAGTTGATAAAAACAGGCGTTAGCCTACAACAAGATGAACAAGAAGAAGAATTAAAATGCGAAAAATGGTATACCTTGGGCACTACTGACAAACGAAAAATACACGCTGTTACAGATGACCATGTGGAGTAGAATAAATGGGAAGAGAAGAATTGAGAGAATCAAGAAGTAAGTCATGGCTGCGAAATATCCGAGGTTGGACAAACATGGATGTGGAAGAACTATTCTACGCTGTTCAGGACAGAAAGACTTTTAAAACCGTTATGTTTGTTGCGAACAACTGTTGATACTATTAAACTTAATAAGTGTTTTTCTCAAAACAACTGTTATGTAAGCTACCATAGTTTTTACACCATCATTCAACCAGTGAAGAAGTCTATCAAAATCCGCAAAACTGGGGTTGTAATTTAAAAAAATGACGATGACGTCATAGCTCCAAAACATGATCTGTCAAAAAACATCTTGCTGTGCCCTCAAATGCCTTATTGAAATATCAAATCGACGTGTTCAAGTATTTTTCAAAAAATACATTGATTACAAAATTATGAATTTTGTTCTAAACTTTATCACTACTCTGTATTGGTACATTTAATTAAACGTTGTCTTATCACGTTGTCTTATTACAATTCCACCTTTAAAATCTGTCTACTTGCAACAGCAGATACTGTAACGGTCTTTTGTCGTTATCATCCCGTCACATGGTAAACCTCGCAACATTCCTTGTGAGACACCGCGTATATATAAAAGTTCCTTTTACAACTTATTTTTTCCTGTTTTGTAACATTATTCCAATTATTAACGTTGTTTATCTATACCCTATTCTTGCATTATTTTGCGATACAATTAGTTCATTTCTTCCATGGGTAGTGGGATAATTTACGCACCGGTAAACTCTTTCGAATTCTGGGGGGAACGCGGCAAGGCGGCCGACAGAAAGAATAGAGTCGTGAGCAGTGCAAGTTCTTTTCGCACCTCTTTCTCTCGCTGGGGCGATTTCCACGTTGGAGAAATCTGGAAAATCCTTTTAAAAAGGGGTAAATTAACTTGTTTTCTCGCATCCCTTGCGTCTTCATAACTAATGGTTGTTCCTTGTCTCCAGTTTTTGTTTTATTAAACCCCTCCACAACGTATTAATCTAGTAGTGAACAAATCTCAGAAAGATTTCTTTGTTGGAATCCATGGAAGCTCTAATGATTCCGTGAGTTCATCAAAAATAGAAGTAATTGCAAAGACAGTCTGATTGTCAACCTCGGATTGCTGCCACGAGGGATGCTGGATTCCCATGCTAGCATCTAATTCTGGAAAATGTAAGAAATTTCAGGTTCCATCCTGTACCTTGTTTTGTAAATATGCTTATATTAATTCAGTTTAATTAAATTTTTTGTTCATTTAATCCTTGCTTAAAATTTAGAGTGACCCCTTCATGTTAATAAGGATTATAACCATTTATTAAAACCAATTTTAATCTGATTTTTGTTTTGCCTGTAACTTAAATTTTTTTCTTAAACAACCTAATTTTCAAGAATTGTGAACTATTCGGATTTAAATTGAAGATTTTTATTGAACGTTGTTTCCTAGGTTTATTTTCTTTCAGCAAGCAATTTCGATCGAAAGCTGCTTCCTTCAATACAGTGGTAAGAATTGATAAACTTCAATGATTATCCGAATCTTGCTATTATTGTTTTACATTTGACTTGAATTTCATTGTACTCCGGGATAATTTTAATTCTGTTCTTTTATATATTAATTTCAGATTAGTATAAATTATTTTTTGTTAAATAAAAAATTTTTATTGGCATTCATTCTGTGATTTGATTTTTCACAGCGCTCGAACAGTTTGAGATTATCTGCCGGGTGTACTTTACGATAACTTTTGTGTAAATTTTTATCTTGTTACCTTGGATTTATTTTTGTCAATTTACGATTCTTTCCTTATTTTTAATGCTTTATAATTTGTTTATTTACTTAAAATTTTTGTCTTTAATAACTACTATTCAAAATTCATTTAATTTCTGAAAGTGGAGATCTTTATGCTTAATTTTTTTGGGTTATAATCTGTTATTAAAGAGTTATTAAAATAATAATTTTCTACTGCTAATTGGTTTAGGTTTAGGAGTAATGTTTTAAACAATAGAATCTTTTAACTTTTGGTTCTAGTAGAATTGTCAATTTTAGCTTTCAATTCTAAATAACAATTTTGTATGAAACTTTTCACTTGTGGATACACAGAATTCTTTTGTTAACAAAAGTTAATTTTTATTAAATCTCAATATACGTTGATGGTTAATTACAACCTGTTGTTTTATTGTGAGTATAATCTTTGCCGTCCCGCTCCCAAGTCTACCCACATGAGCTCAGCTGGTCTAGGACCAAGAGTTCCTAGAAGTTTTTTCTTTTATTGTAAAAAAAAAATATATAAACAGTAACGCAAAGGTTTACGTTACAATACATTTTTGAGAAATACTGTAAATGTCTTTGTAATTAAATTATTTGTTTACATAATGTTCCAATTATTGTGAGTTTTGGTAGTAAAGCAAAAATATGATGAACACAAAACAAAGCTATATTGAATAAGCTTACATGGCCGTTATATTTTATAACATTTACCGTTCCAACTCCATACCAGGGAAAATTAAAACACTAATTAAAGTTTTATATTAACAAATATTTTAATTCCAACGTTGCTAAAAACAATTGTTTGTAACATGTAGAGAGTTTGTAGGCTTGCCGCTTATAAAGCTAGTGCATCAAAATTTAAAAATATATTTTTAACTTTCAAATGTTATATTTTACAATTTTTTGAGTCTTAAAGTATGCGATATCCAGTTTTAGATGCAGTCTTGAGGTGTCATGACAAATGATGCCAAAGCATATTTAACACTGTACATACATAACGTATATTAGTAAAATAAGAAGGTATCCACACTATTCATTACAAAAAATAACTGAGATCATCAATATATCAGATAAAAATGCATCCTTACTTAAGATTACTTGATAAAGTTAACTATGTATCAGGATCAAGGTAGTTTAACTGTAAATTTCTAAAACTAAAACTAAATGTTTCAAATATAGACAATTCTAAGTTTATAAAAAAGACCACTGAAGTAGACCACGTGCAAGACAACTTTAAACTCTATTAAGGCATCCGTTAGAAAGTTAACAACTAACCATTAATTTGTGCTTTAAGCTTCATAAATATTCCAAAAATAACAATTTAAAAGTTGCCGTCCGTAACAGAACGTATCAGTCTCTTTTACATTATCCTTTCATTTCTGTGCAAGCACATATTCAAATTTAGAAAATTTAAATTGCAAAAACATGTTGCTCTTGAGGTTTCTTGAAAAATGTCAATGCTCTTTTCGTCTTTATCATTCCTTCTCTTTAGCCCTCTACTTATTTGCAAACCTTAGCAATTTGTTACCCCACTGATTTTTGTATTTACTTTTTTTGACACAGCAACCTATTCCTGTAGTAAATTTATTTCTTCTTACCTTTATTATCTGACAAGCTACAAACTGAAAATTTATATTAATTAATTTACGTAAGAATAATTAATATTCCAACAAGATATTATTTTTCTCGTGGCAGTTTTAATTTCTAGCATAATACAGATTTTCCAGACTATTTTTTACTTAAGATTAACATTTTTTGCGCTAAAAATAAATAATCTGACACTTCACAACACGTTTATAACAAGCTTGTCGTT
>VTPC01087156.1:0-11969 GCA_011009095.1 Ignelater luminosus | reverse complement strand
GGTACTATTGATATTAACGAATTTCAACATTTATATATTTACATTAATCAATGGTTAGATGTGTTTTGCGCATACGACAAAGACAATTCCGGGTATATCGAAGAAACAGAATTATGGAAAGCTTTGAATCAAATGGGCTATAGATTGTCAGAAAATTTTGTAAAAATTCTCTTTGATAATTGTAAAAAGAAAGATAACGCAGGAATGACCGTAGATGAATTTATTGTAAGTTGTGTAAAAATCCAAAAAGTAACTAATGCTTTTAGATTAAGAGACACAGATAGAAAAGGTGTGATATCTATTGGGTATGAAGATTTTTTAGAAATTACCTTAGAAGAATTCTTGTAACTTTTGTGAGAAATAAATCAAGACTTTAATTTTCTGTTCAATTTATTTTACTATTAGTATACTCACCATCAAAATTTAATCTTCAAGATGCTAGAATTTTTTTATTTTGGCCTTGTCTAAGAAGACTATTCTTCTTTTGCTTCTTTTTCTTTTATAGTATGTGCGTCTGTAAAAGAATACGGACGTGGCTGATTGCCGCTCCGTTGAGTTGATGAAATATTTCTTTTAAAAACATTACAACAAATTAAATTAATGAATCTACCTGGAAAAACTATCTAATAATACTACAGCGTGTAACCATTATGATTTTAACTTTCTTTTAAATGTTAAAAAATTAATAGAAACAGCATTGACACGTATTAGTATGGGTGATATAATTAAAATAGAGAAGTTAAGTAGTGAAGAATTTGAATTGTTAAGAAATAACTGTGAAACGGGAATAAAAATTAATGATGAAAAAATACATCTTTACATGCAGATGGTGCTAACAACAGTATCTTATGCGAGGACGACGATAATGCAAGTAATGCCACAAATTTGCATGCCGACGGTCGGCGTACGTATTCTAATACTTTCAAATCCAGTAGAGCAACAAAGAAATCTAGTAAAACCCAAAAGCAAAATATTATTTCGAAACAGCAAGTTGTAGCTACAATGCCCAGAACCCATGCAACTTAGTATATGTAATGAAGTAATTAACTTAGAAAGAGGAGCTGATAAAGCAGGTAATAAGAAGATAACAAGTAGACGACTGTAAGTAAATACACACAGGAGTAATTTTAACCGCACGATTATTGGTAATAAAACTGACGGTTTAAAAACAGTACCAAAATTAACTTTTATAGTTTATAGTATAATTAGCTGATATAGGAGTAGATGATATGATTAACTATCGCACACCTTTAAGGTGGGGATACATAAAAACAACCTAAGAGCGGTCTTAAATACTGAAATTTAGCTTCACAGAGCCTGCATCAATAAGTTTTTTTAACGACGTCAAACAAAAGAACTCACTTCTCTTGTTGTAGAACCTACTCATTTCTCACATGGTAGGAGTTCGTCAATTGACTACATCTGTGTTAATTCTAACAGCGAAGTAAGCGACGTTTATACTTTTGATCCGGGCTTCTCTGATATGCGAATGCAAATGACATTAGTATAATTTTTATTGTGTTTTTTTGATACCTTTTTGTGGTGTTTTGCAATTAACTTTGAAGAAAAGTTTAAGTTATACAACCTAATCACAACAAGACTAAAATTCCTTGTTCTGCAGACCTGCAAAATAAATTAAGTAACCTTAAATATCTTAATATTTTAAAAAAGACCTTTAATAATAATGAATTATTGAGTAGGGTAGGCCGAGGCGAATCGGATCACAGGGCGAATAGAATCAAAATAAGAAATCAAAAGATATTTCGTAAACTGTGCGTAACGGAACGCAGCTGACCAATGCATAACTTCGTCTCCCCCTCTCAGCGTCTGTTGCTATTAACAGTGTTGTGTTTTTGCTTGACACTTGATAGTGAGGCAGACATAAAGGCACAGCATTTTTTACGTTATCACAATTTGTTGTTATTTTATAGCAAAATTTTGTTTAGTTGTAACAGTTTTATGTTATTAATATGTAGGCATGAGAACTATTTTGAAAATAATTAGCTTCTTATTAACACTGAACCCGTTATTAAAAAAAAAATATAATTTTAACAACCTTTGATATGGGGAGAATAGGATCATGTCTTTCGGCGCGAATTGGATCAGTACTAAAAATGTCTATGACTTAACATGAAATTTGTTTTTTATTGTTTTAGATGGTTCGTAGATACGTAAGAAAAACTAAGCAGGGTAAGTGGACTCAAGAAAATATGAGAATAGCCGCAGACAAAGTTCTGGCCAAACAAATGACTATACGTAAGGCAGCCGAAATTTACAATGTGCCGTATACTAGTTTGCAAAGAAGAATCACTTTCTCCAGGGGTGTTGTAAAGAACCCAGGAGGACAGGGACACTGAAATGAAGTTGGCAAATCGGCTAACATATTTAGTAGGACATGGTTTTGGAATCACTTCAAAAGCTGTTCGAAAGTACGCTTTTGAATTTGTAGAACGTCAAAATATAAAACATAAATTTAACAAAAAATCTGGGATGACCAGGGAGGATTGGTTTAATCGTTTCATGAAAAAAAGCATTTGAGTATTTGCAAGCCAGAAGGTTTGTCTAGGGCAAGAATAAATGGCATGAAAAGGAAAAAGTTGCAGAATTTTATAAAACTTTAGAAAAGGTGGTGAAAGAGAATGACTTGAGAGGAAAACCTGAATGTGATTACAATGTAGCCGAAACTGGAATGCCAACCACCTAATAGTATTGCGAAGAAAGGATCGAAGGATGTTGTCAGTGTGACTGGTGTAGAACGACGTCAAAACGTGACTGTTTTAGCCTGTATGAATGCTGCAGGACCCTTCATACCACCGTTCGTTCTTTTTAAAGGCGTGCGCAAGCGACACGATTTTCTGATAGGGATGCCTTCTGATACTGAAGTAGCCATAACTGAAAAGGGTTGGGTCATTGAAGAAACATTTAAGTTATGGCTGCAACATTTCAATCGATACCGGACGAAATGAAAAGTAATTTTAATTTTGAATGGTCATGCATCTCACACAAGCTACCCAGTGGTGGATTTGTGTGAGTCTTTCAAATTTGAACTTGTCCTGCTGCCTTCACATACTTCAAATGCTTTGCAACCACTCGATGTTTCTTTTTTTAAACCCCCGAAAGCCTTTTACCACCAGCAGACCATGGCAACATTCATACACTAAAAAGGGAATAACAAAAGTTGCTTTTGGAGGACTGTTCAAACAGGCTTGGAATCAGGCTGCTACAGCTGGGAATGCAACTAAAGGATTTAAAAAGACTAGAATATTTCCGCTGAATGCCAATGCAATACCAGACCACAAGTTCATTGGGGATACTCTGGATCAAGACGGCAATACACCTGAATCTAAAAATGAGCAGCAGTTAGACGGTACACTTTCTTCTGTAGATGCAGAACAAGTTGATGATGCGCAACCATCTACCACTCATCAACGCGTTGAGGATACACAGTCACCTACGTGTTCAAAACAGTTGGCCAGTGAGCGATCTGACAGTATTGATGTTAGAAACGCCATGAAGGAAATTGTTTCCTCTGCGTTAAAGGGCCCAACTGCAACTAAAAAACCTCGAGAGTTAACAAAGTTGATCTTGCATTTGACATCACCTCAAAGTAAGAACAATCTTCTTATGAAAGAGATAAATAAAAAAGGTAAAGAAGAAAAAAATTCTAAAGTGAAAGAAAAAAGAAGAAGTTTTGTAAGAATAAAGCCACACCTGGAATAAAAGGAAAGGGTAGTGCCCCGTCGAGATAATGGAGAATAATTATGATAAAACTATTTACTTTGAAACGTTTAATGTTTACCGTCAATTGGCGTTATATAATTTTAATATAAATAATGTCAAATTAAAAGATGGGAATGCAGTTAAGTTTTTGGGCATTTTAGTAGATAGTCAACTAACTTTTTGTAATCATGTCGATCACATTTGTAACAAACTTAATTCCGCTTACAACTGCTTTTAGCAACCTAATAAACTCTTTAAATACTACTTAGAAATTTAGTTGAATTTTACTATACTACAGTTTTTCCAGTAATCAACTAGTATGTATAATGTGATTATTTGGGGTCAGTCAGTGGAATTCAACAAAGTATCTGTTGCCCAAAAAAGATTCACTAGATTAATTTTTGGATTAAACTATAAACAAGCTTGCAGAGATACTTTTAAATTGTGTAAAATATGAACTGCACTTGCTGTTAAGCTATTTAATTACTTATTTACGAGGGTGGTCTGAAAAGTTTTCGACCTAACAAAGATACAAGACATTTTTTCTGAAAATTCTTTTTTTATTTTTCAACATAGTCTCCTTGTAACTCTACACAATTCTCCCAGCAATGCTCCCATCTCTGTAACCCGTCCAAATAGTACTCGGCATTTTTTTCTGCAAAATAATTGTTCACGAAGGTGATTGCCTCTTCATTTGACGAAAATCTTTGTCCTCCGAGCGCAATTTTTAGATGAGGGAACAAAAAGAAGTCGGTTGGGGCTAGATCTGGTGAGTAAGGCGGATGGTCAAGCAGTTCAAACCGTAATTCGTGGATTTTCGCCATGGCAACCGCTGAGGTGTGAGACGGTGCGTTGTCTTGGTGAAACAGGATTTTCTTTTTCTGCAAATGTGGCCGTTTTTTCGCAAGTTCTGCCTTCAGCTTGTCAAGTAATGATGCATAGTATGCTCCTGTAATGGTTTTTCCTTTTTGAAGATAATCGATTAAAATAACTCCATGACTATCCCAAAAAGCAGTCGCCATCACTTTCCCAGCCGAAAAAACAGTTTTTGCTTTTTTCGGAGCCGGTTCCCCCTTTGCAGTCCACTGTTTGGAGTGTATTTTTGTTTCGGGCGTATAATGGTGTATCCAAGTTTCATCTACAGTAATTAATCGGCGCCAAAACTCGGATTTATTTCGCCAAAACTGCGCCAAAAGAGAGTTGGAAATATTCATTCGAACACGTTTTTGGTGTAACGTGAGCAAACGCGGCACCCAACGCGCGGACAGCTTTCTCATGCCTAAATGTTGATTTAATATGTGACAAACACGTTCTTTTGACATGTTCATAACCTCTGCTATCTTTCTCACTTTAATTCGGCGGTCGTCTAGCACCATTTGGTGAACTTTGGCGATGTTTTCGTCGGTAGTTCCAGTTTTTGGACGTCCCGAACGTTCATCGTTTCCCAAGCTCTTACGGCCACGTTTAAATTCAGCAGCCCAAAATTTCACTGTGGTAAATGATGGTGCAGAGTCCCCATACACAGAATCCAACTCATCTTTTATTTGCGAAGGCGTATTGCCTTTCAAAAACAAATATTTAATGGCAGCTCGATACTCGATTTTGTCCATTTTCACAAAAAAACTCACATCAACTCACTCAAACGACTGTTACATAAAAACTGCTCGTCCAAAATGGCTGAAACTTTGGTGAGTAACTGTCAACAGATGAACAACGAAATTCAGTAGCTTTTATTTACGAGTGCTGCCATCTTCACGTTGAGGTCGGAAACTTTTCAGACCACCCTCGTATGTACGGATTGCGACATTAGTAATGAGACTTGAGAATGAATTTATATACAACACAAACTTGAGAGAACGAGGTTCCAGGCAACCGATCGATAATGCCGCAGATAAATGCGTACGTATTACTGGCATGAAAGTCTCCTTACTAATGTCGCAGACTGTACATAAACATAAAGGCAAGTTTGTGTTGAATTTTAATACACATGAGCACAATATACATGGTAAATCTGATTTTCATTTACTTAAAATCACTATAAATTGTATAAGAAGTCAACCCCTTGATACGCTGATGGATTTTGTTACCTGATAATTTTAAAAGTATTGGACCACCTAAAGTTTTTAAAAACAAACCAAAATATCTTTTTATTGAAAATTGCATTTATGATGTCAATTGTAATTTTGTTCCGATTATATTAATTAAGTATAACACTGTAAAATCTTTCAATATTATATTTGTGTATGTTCTCTTTTAATTTAATAATAAAGATTTATTATTTTAAAGAAATTAATTACTTTAAATTTATTTATAGTGTAGTTTAAAATATTTCGCAATTTACAATAATTACTAATTAGGTTTCTTAATATAATTTTAGTTCACAGCTGTAATTTTAGTTGCCTAACACAAGGAGGTTCCGAAAACAGCTATAAAGTTAACAGTAAATGTTATTCTTTTAAATCAATTTTCAGCCATTTGTAAAAATGAAAATGTATTTACTAGCTGTTATTCATCTTTATACCATCATAATTATGCATTTTCTTGTTTGCATTTTTACATCTTGAGAAATTTAAAATTCAAGCTATCACTAAAAACTTAATCTTAATATTCACTTTGTACTTTACTTAATCGTTTGATAATAAAACAGAATTGTTTGGTGGTTAAAATTTGACATTTTTTTTTATAAGTTCTTAAGTAGTTAGGTAGTTAATAAAAAAAGTATTGGTACTAATTGCCGAATTCACGAAAAAAATGACTTCATGTTTATTGTATTCGATTAGTTGATCGAGGAGTGTGGAATAATTTTTATCGTTTTATATACATTTTATATCATTTCTAAAATATAATTAGTTATAAACTGACCAGCATGCTTGGTAATAGCAATAACTGAGTTACGTAGATGCCAGTAACGACCTTAAGCGTCTGAACGGCTGCAAGTCATTATAACAAATCGATTTCAAACTTTCGTTCATTGTACGTAGAATATAAAAAATCCTTGAATAAACCTTTTATTTTTTTACACAATGGTCATACATTACACATTTATTTTGCTGGTTTAAAACATATCCCCGTCGACATTCACAGCCACTTGAACACTCGTTTCCCGATACTGGTTTGCAATGAGTGCCGGGTTCTTTACATGTTGGTGGACATGGACTCAGGCAGAGAGACATCCTTACATTATCTCTAAGACAATCTAAAATAGAGTATTACGGTTTATTGCATGTATCTACCACTGCAACTATAATAATAAAAACATTAGACCACTAGATTTAATTAAATCAGGACTAAATCGGTTTAAATATTTTAGAAGGTTCAAAGATTTATTGTGGTATAGTTTTAAGTGTTATTCAGCTAAATTACTACTTATGTAATTAAATTGAAGTCGTTTAACGTGTGTTAGAAACTTTCATCTACTGAAGACAATATCTTGGTAGAGACAAATAGAAATTTTACAAACTATGTGAAGTTGTGTGTACATATTATAAATAAAACGTCTAATCGTTGTACGTACATTAGTAATAAGAAAATAATTTTTGCTGTCTATTGTAATACTAACCTCAACATTTTTCCTTTGCATTTTTACGACTTACGAAATTCAAGATAGAAGCTATCACTAAAAGTTTAATCCTAATATTAATTTTTAACCTGATTAATTAGTTGAGAATAAAACAGTAATGCTTTGTGGGTAGCATTTAACTTCTGTTTACTACACGCTTTTATAGTCATGGCAATTTGAAGCTAAGTAATAAAAAAAACTGTTGGCACTAATCCTTAAAATTTTAAAAATAGCATAGTAAAACATTTAGTAACAGGGCTTTCGTTTTTGCAATTTTTAGCAATATTTACAAAAAACCGTAAAATATTTAGTATTGTCAAATTCATGAGAAAATGATTTTACGTTCATTGTGTTTAGTTAGTTTAGATTATTAAGCAGCGTGAAATAACTTTTGTGATTTTATTTGTTTTTTAATTGTCTCTTGCATATATGTACATTAATCTTGATTTTCTTCAATTAAAAAAATTTCGATTGATGTACTTTAAAAACAAAAGTGATAAACTGTCTAACAAGGTGCATTGATAGTAGTAGAAACTGGTAAGCTAAATGTCAATAACAAGCTTAAGAGTATAAAAGGCTCAAGTCAGTAGTAGCCCAGTTACTAGAGAAAAAAAAATCTATCCAATAGATTTTTATAGAAAGTTCTTAAGTTTTGTGTGTAGTTTGTAAGAGTTTGCATGGCCCAGGTGGTTGCTTTCTCAAACAATTGGCCTGAAAGGCCCAAAAAATATGTTTTTAAAGATATCTCAAAAACTATAATAGTTACAAAAAAATGTTTCAAACAAAAAAGAAAGAGAATAAAATCTTACAGAAAAAAGTGTCCTAGAAGTGTTTTTGTATCTCTAGCCGTTTTCAAGTAAATTAAGATATAAGGTTATGCAAAAGTCGCACCGGTGCAGTGGTGGTTTGCAATATTTGGAGGGGTGTTCACATGTTGGTGGACACATCATGCAGAAAAGAAAATTTGCATTATCTACACAATCTAAAATGGAGTATTCTGGTTTTATTGCCTGTATCTACTACTGCAACTGTATTAATAAAATTCATTAAAGCACTAGATTCAATTAAATAAGGACTAAACCGATTTTAAATATTTTGTAACATTTATATTTTAATTATTCATCTAAATTGTCATGTAATCAAATTATGTTTCAAGTTGTTTGAAAACTTATATTCAAATTTTCATCTTTGGAAGACAAGATTTCCGTAGGGGCAACTAGAAATTTTACAAACTAATGTCAAATTGTACAATAAAAGTGATAATACGATTAAATGAATAAAAAAGGTAAATCTAGATTCTAATACTGTTGTAACTTATATAAATGACACTTCTAATCATTATTAGTGTAATACTAATTAATAATTTTAAAAAAATAATTTTATGTATCTGTTGTAATACTAACCTTTCACTGTTTGTTTCATACTTTTACAACTTACAAAATTCAAAATACAAGCTACCATCAAAAACTTAATTTTAATACTCATATTTAATTTAATTAATTACTCGGTAACAAAACAGAATTTGTTTTGTGTGTAATATTTAACTCTTGTTTATTTGAAGTCTTTGCATTTATGGCAATTTGTGGCCAAGGTAATAATAAAAAATTTAATAAAATCAATTATTAAAACCTTAAAACAATGTAAATAACAGAATATTGAGCAATTAGGGTTTAGGTGTTATAAACTCTTAACAATTAAAATTAAATTAAAAAAAAAAATAAATATTGAGTATTGTCAAATGAACAAATGGTTTCGTATTTATCGTGTCTTAATCAATATGAACTTTTACATTATAAATATATCTCCACTCTTGACGTTTCTGCTTTCACAAACGTATCAATCATGTTTGATTAGTGCGCTTCTTTATGTAAAGAGGTAAAATCTTGTCAAAGATATTTTTGACGGTTTCTACGTTAATTTAATTTTGTTAGGTTCTAAACTGCTCGTTGGCTATTATACATTTTCAGTTCTTGAGATACAAATCTTCATATCTTTTCAAAATCGAATTTAATTTATTACAACTTGACTCAATTCGGATTTCAAAATCTCTAGTACATCAAGTCATAACTACATTTGTTGTTTATTTTAATGTAGTTGAAAAAGTACCTGATAACTTACTCGTATAATCTTATTTTTGTACAATCAACGTATTCTGATATACTGCGTAATAGTTTTGCTATTGAAAGCCCATGTAAATATTTCTTTAGATTTAGTTAGTAATTACTGATATACTAGAAGTTGTATTTTATTAATTAAACTAAACATTAAAAGATTTATTTAATGGCACTAGTATATAAATATAATGTAAATTATTGTAATTATACAAATAAATATTTACTATTTATCAAGTTGGTATTAGCAATTAGTTGTTAAACACAAATGTTCGTAAATTGATATTTTTCATTTCGCTTAGATATTTTGCACTACATCTTCTAGTAATCTCTTGGTTGCTTATTTAGGTTTGTTGAGTTGAAAAAGTATCCAATCTGTCTGTAATTTTGGTCTTTGGCTAATTAGCCAATAATAATTATTATTATTCTCTGCTTAATTTCATTAGAATTAACAACGCGTTTTATGGCGTGATGTATAAGTGCCCAATTCCGTTTTTATGTTTTTAGTTGCTTGCAGGAATAACGTCGGAACTCACGTTAAATCTGTCTTGAATTAAGAATACATAATTACCCAATTTATCTTAATACCGTTACACAGAATAAACCGGAGAGTTGCCATAATTTTTTATCAGCAACAGTTAAACTTTGTTTCTGGCTTCTGTAGGGAACGAGACAACATTTTTCTGTCGACCTCCCCATCTTCGGCCATTGAGCGAGCCTGCAGTAACACCACCGGTTTAGAATTTAATTATAATTATAAGCTGTATGGAGTCACATATGAAAGATGTAATATTTTTCATTACCAATGTGAAGCATAATATTCTTCACTTGTATCACGACATCGTTTATGACGTCTTTCTCTAATGTGGTATTTTCAAGTTAGATAGGTGGAGGAATTATTTTTCAAACCCAATATTATATCAAGAAAACTCATTGGATTTGGTAAAATCTAGTAGCTTGGATAACCTGGTGTAATTATGTCTTCTAAAACACTGGAAAATAACAAAACTTGAGATATACCAGATGTCAAGGTTATTTATTTACAATTTAGCAATCATCTAATTGGTGGTAAACATGGCTAAAGCTAGGACGACGAGAGTCAGGTGGGATTAAAAGCAATTTGCCTAGAACGACAACCTTTCTGGTGCATGGGTCGGCCGGAAAATAAAAATTTTCGAGTTGCAAATTCTAATAGTGCGGAAAAGTTGTGTTTTCTCATTCTGATAACAGGAAAAATAACAAAAAAATTCTTAACTTTAATCTTCTGTTCGCGTAATAGGTCTAAAGTTAGAAAAAAGTGTTAAAAAATTGATTTTTTTTACTTATGATTAGGCATACTAAATATAATGCGGTAAAATTCTAATAGCGTGAAGAAGATACCTAACAGTGTCCTATATAAGAGGAAAAACTAAAGTTTTCAACCTGCGCATTGGGCTCAAAATAGCATAAAATAGCCAAAAAATGTGATATTCTGACATTTGTCATGCATTCCTATATTGATAAAAAGTATCGAATTAAACTAGTCATTGCGTCTTATTAGTATAGTGTAATATTAAATAGATATCATTTGTTAGAAAAAAATCTAGGGATTCGGTTACTACAGACATGCAAGCCGCGACGGTGGCATGACTTGGCACCCTGGAGATTGGCAACTCGAAAGGGCTGGCACTTGTTGCTATTGGGTGTGATGGAACAGCGATAAATACTGAACGGATAAACGGAGTTATTCCCCATATTGAGCTTAAACTGAAGAGACCATTGCAGTGGTTTTTTTGCATGTTGAATTTTATTGAGCTGCCTTTCAGACATCTATTTGCTCGGTTGGATGGAACCACATCAGGCCCAAAGTTTTTTAATGGGACTGTGGCGACACTTTCTAAAAATTAGAAATACGCAAGAAATTGACTTTTCGGAAATAAATATTCGAGGTAAAAGGATCCCACTTATACCTGTTAATTCGTCGAAGACATTCTCGAATGTTTTGCACCTTAAAATTTTCATAGAAAAAAGGTTGTGCTGTTTGTCAATTATTTTCTTTCAAACGTACTTCTTTAGAAATATCTTAAACACTTTTGTACATTATAAATAATTTTCGTAGAACGTTTAAGAATTTTGTTTAGTGTCTAATTCTTAGTGTAGATAACACATTATAAATTTTGCTAGAAGAATTTTGATTTTGTCTAAATTCTTCTTAAACGGACCTATAGCAATAATATTTCCTTGAACAAAATTTTTGTTAACAGTTTTTAGGAAATGATTTTCTTCGAAGACTCGAGAATTTTGCTCTTTGTTAAAACACAGGCAGAGATGTATAAAAGCTTAGTTATTTACAGAGACGACACAGTCACTTGCTAAGATTCATTTGATATCATTCCAGTTTGCATAAAATTTAACATAGTTCCTCTACAATTGTTAACCTGTTATAATCTTTAATAAACAACGTTTATTTTTACTATTTATTATTATTGAACGAACGCGCATATTATTATAAAACATCAGCACCTCAGTTACCTCTTCAGGACAATAGGAAAACAGTTAACTGGATGCGAGAAACTAGCCGTAGTAAAATTTGAACCCAT